>JACXGJ010000203.1:73778-157253 GCA_016801105.1 Esox niger | reverse complement strand
TATATATATATATATATATATATATATATATATATATATATATATATATATATATATATATATAGTATAGGTCTGTTAATGAAGATTTTGAGTAGCCTGTTGTCGTTGCTGCTGACCACAATCCTGCCTGCTGGTAAAAGAAATTTCAGGAGCCTCGCTTAAAAACTGGAACTTACTGGTAATAGTATAGGTACAAATAGTTTCTCAGGCATATTCCACAATTGGAGTCAATTAAAACATTTGAAATGTAATTAAATTCAAACAAGACCCACATCTTCACCTGAAGCTGTATTTTAATCTTCTTCAATGTGGCGGTAATAGAATGCAATTCAAATCAGTTGAAAGTAATTTAACTGAAGGAAACGTGAGTCTCATCTAACAGTTTTTATTAATAATGACCCTTATATTAACAACACCACATCTTTCTGATTACTGTTTTTGTTGTTTGTAATTCAAAGCTGGAATCAGCAGATGAAATATATCACACTGATATTGATAGCAAGGACTGCTCATCCATGACATTTACTTTATAGCTGAACCATGTTGTAAGGCTGCAGAGCAGGGTCTCCAATGACAGACCTACAAAAAAAATGATGATTACGTTAGAATCAATGACAGCATGCAGTCTTTTGTAATACTTGTCTATGAGGCCCTGAATTCTTGCAGGTGGTAAAGCTGCCCATTTGTCTTGGCAAAATGCCTCCAGGTCATGCAAAGTGTTTGGTCATCTTGCATTAACCGCACTTTTGAGATCAACCCCGAGTGGCTCAATGATATTAAGGTCAGCAGACCTGATGGCCTCTCCAGAAAATTCACATTTTCTGCCTTTAACCACTGGAGTGTCAACTTGGCCTTGTGCTTTGAGTCAATGTTCATGCTGGAAAGTCCCAAAGCATCCCATGTGCAGCTTTTGTGTAGAAGAATGCAAATTGTTGGCCAGTATTTTCTGATTACTTGCTGTGTTCATCTTGCCATCCATTTCACAAGATTCCCCATGCCATTAATGCTCACACCCCCTCCAAAACATGCTTCAAAGTGGGGTTTATATTCTGTTCACTATAGGCCTTGTTGACCCTTCTCCAAAGATAGCACTTATGGTTGTGACCATAAAGTTCTATTTTGTTCTTGTCACTCCAAATTACAGTGTACCAGAAGCTGTGAGGCATGTCAAGGTGTTGTCGGGCATATTGTTACTGGTCGTTTTTGTGGCGTTTGCACTGTCTTTTTTCAGAGCAGCCAGTATTTCTCCTGAGGATACCTGTGGGTTTTTCTTTGTATCCCGAACAATTCTTCTGGCAGTTTTGTCTGAAATCTTGCTTGGTCTACCTGACCTTCGCTTGGTATCAAGAGATACCCACATTTTCCAATTCTCAATAAGTGATTGAACAGTACTGACTGGCATTGGCAAGGCTTTGGATATCTTTTTTAATCCTTTTCCATATTTCTGAAGTTCCATTACCTTGTTATGCAGGTCTTTTGACAGTTCTTTTTTGCTCCCCATGGCTCAGTATCTAGCCTGCTCAGTGCATCCATGTGAGAGCTAACAGACTCATTATTTTACACAGACACTAATTGCAATTTAAAAAGCCACATGTGTGGGAATCTAACCTTTAGCCATTTTCACCTGTGTGTGTCAAATTGTTGGTCTGTAACAAGGCCAAGCATTCAATGGGATGTAAACTTTTGATCAGTGCCATTTGGGTGGTTTCTATAATTAATTTTATTTAAACAACTATGTGATAATAAATGCCTTCATATGATCACTATCCTTAAATGTTTTTGCATGATCAGTCATATTTTTAAAATCAATGCCAAAATATCAAAATGTCTGCCAGTGTATGCAAATGTCGGAGTACAAATGTATATTGTTAGGCATCAGTTCCTTAATCTAATCGCGGCTTAACAGTGGGTGTTCTCTTTATGCTGCATTGATTATCTAGTAGCTTGTAGCTTGCAGTGACAAAATATGTGAGATTTTAATGTGAAAGTGAAACACAAACATCTGAAAGTACCGGTAATGGTTTGTGGGTCCAATTCCTATGGGAGGCCAGGACAGAAAAACAAAAACATTAAGATTCATGTTGCTCTTGACAAAAGTGTCTATTTATACTAAATTACCTAAATGACACTAGAAGATTCCATATTTGATCCATATCTATCACTTTTTTGATTAACTTGACTGAGAAATGGATGACAGACATACCTTAGCTACACACTGATGACAGCGCTAAATCCAAATGAAATATCAGTTTAAATGGCTCTGATATGAAATAGGATAAATAAAACGTAATCTTTTATCAGAAGTCCTGTGACTAATAGCTCTAAGCCATTCTATCCTGCTTAGCTTAGTCTAAGTTCTTCTCTATCCTGGCACTCAAACAACAGAATCACCCTATGAAAATTCTACATTTTTAAGCAGTATCTAAAATTTCTCTAAAATATATTTTTTGTGGAACAGGGTGAAATAAATTCCATAATCTACATCAAGATTGTGTTCCATTTCACATTAAAATGTGAAAAGTTCCAACCCACGGTGTAAACCAATCTATTTTCTATGGGTACTTGGAATAGATTAAATGATTAGCCTTTTGATTGATTGAATGTACAATAAGAAAAAGAAGGGGTTGGCAATCATCTCCTAGAGCAGTAGGCCTCATGAACATAGCCCAGGAGCCAAACTGACTATAGCCCACTCCTCACATACACAACCCGCTAGCAGCCAAATCTATGACCCCTCCCCACATACACACACAACCCTCAACTGGATAATTCTTGTACTTCACATATGTTTTAGTATATTTTTCAGTAATGTTTTAATACTCAGTCTACTGTTTTTATGCTCAGTCCAATATTCTTATTTGATTTTACAGACCAGAACAAATTCCTAGTTCGTTGTGAAACTTACTTGGCAATCAAACTTTTTCAGATTCTTAAATGGTTGTCAGACAAGGCTTGGCTGGAAGAATGACAACAAATATGATGTAAGTGAAATACACACCACCGGAAATGTTCTGGCGTCTTGTACAGAAACCACCCTTAGCCCCTACCCCTAATCACAAAGCATTGAAACAATCGGTATGGATTTAGAGTGACAGATTCCAAACAGATTGTTTATCTCCACCATCACATCCACTGTTCCAGTCTCCCCAATCAAAGGCTATTCTCCCACATGGTCAATTAAAAAATTGCCACTTCGTCCCCACACAAAATAAAAAAAATGTAATCATGCGTCAAGGAATGAAGGGTCTTGAAGATTAATTGGAAATAGGCCCCTGGTAAATGTCAACAGTAATGGAGGGTCTGTACAATGTCTGATTGACTCCATCCACAAACCACTATCCTGGATAAGCTTTCTTCAACCGTAACATTGCTGGCAAAGCTTGCCACTCCCCTCTCTCTTTTGCTCTCTTTGAAAGAGTAGAGGACAAAAGAATAGAGGTTGCGAAATGGAGTTGTGAGAATCCAATGGAACTGGAAGGGGAGACATGACAGAGTAACATTTGACATGTTCGACCTCTGGTGTGTTCTTCTTGCTGGGGGCTTTGGTTATGATTTGAAAGGGTGCAGTGCGGAAATGCGAACACCAAAGGAAGCAATTTCCCATGGCGAAACAGTGTGTGAGTGAAATACAGTGTGAAGGCAATATCACCCACCGTCCCCAACCCCACCTCCCCCTTCCCCACAGGCTGGCCCAAGGGCTGTATATTCTGTGACTGTAGTCAGTGATTCCGTCAAATCTTTCACATTTGCTGTTTTTTTGTTTGGTTCTGTTACAGATATTTTGTGGGTCTGTGGCCTTTCGTAAAAAAAAAAAAGGCCCTATTTTCTGTCTGTGTGTCCCACTGGGGTTTGTACCCAGGTCTCCACCACAACTCACAACTCTGTTAGACTGACTGTTGAGCTAAAGCCTATGAAATGCTAACAAGTCTTCAGTTGTACAGTCCATATTTTCTGTAGTGATACAATGTCGCACCTAGTTTTCTCTCATATGGCGTCTGGTTGCTGCACCTGGCTGTCTCCAGAGGTACGTGGGTGTAATGCATGGAGAAATCCCGGTCTGCGTTCCAAATCATACTATACTCCCATCAGGGACTCTGGTAAAAAGAAAGTGTTTTATATAGGCGACAGGGTGCTATTTGGGACACAGATCTTGTCAGTGCAGGGGTATCCTCCACTCTGTCAAAGCCACCTGGCCAAGATGGCGTGCAATTTCCCTCGGCTACTGAGGTACCGCAACAGGGAATCGAAGCGTGACAGCCAGCCTCCTTGGCTTGGTGCTGTTCAGTACAACCAAGCAAAGATACGCCAAGTGACAAACGCTGTCAATATATCAACTGGGACGTATGGAAGTTGGTTACAGACTTTTCACACACCTTACATGTCAGCCACAACTCAACTTAACCAAACCCAACCCTAACAAACAGCAAAAAAAATCTCTACCTCCCCCTCCTGAAAAACCTTCAAATGTTGGATGTTGAAACAGAAAACACCTGTCCTGTTTGGTGAGTTAACTCCGCTGAGAGCAAGAGAGAAACCAATGGGGCACACAAAGAGTAATGAGAGGGGAATGAAAGAGGATGAGACAGATGAGATGAATTGAGGGGGTATTGCTCTGAAACTGGTTGTTAATTAACACAGCACACACAACAATAGTCGTTCCCTAGCAACCACTCATCAACAGCCAAATAGCTAAAAGTGTGACAAAACCCATGAATGGTAGTTTTATTAGTCCAACAACCTGGATTGCAACAACACAAGTGTTAAATGCATGTTTGGTATAATTCCGCACCCAATAAAACATCCTGCCATGGTTATGTTTTTGTGGCATGCACATTTCAAACAATCACTGTAAACCAACATACAAAGAAAACATCTAAATTGAATCTCTGACGACTTAATACAAAAGAGATAGTATGACAAACATAGGTTGTGTTTCAGAAAGCTTGGGATTTTTAAGACAGTGTGTGTTTCACAACAGCAGCCAGATATATTACCAGGAGCTGGTGGAGCAGAACAGCCCTGGCGATGTACCATGGACATTATGCAAATACCATAAGAGAACATATTAAGTAGTCTGTCGATTTTCATTTTCAGATGCCTACACTAAATTGTCTCAGAAGACGAGACCAGGCTCACACTAAGCTGAAAAGAGGGTACATTTAAATATACAGCAAGCCTCTGTCATTGGAAAGATAACAGCAGGTACTTTACATGTGTAGAGATGCTTTGCTAACTACATGCATGAAGACACATCTATATTATAATAAGCTAAATATTGCAGCTGTAATTGGCTATAATGTCTACCAATCTATTCCTATTTTCTGAAATGTATGTGCACAAGAAATGTGCTATCCCCAATTGGTAGGCCACTTTGTATTTTGTTTTCCTGGTTTCTATGTTTAAAAGGAAATGGTAAATATTTCATCATATCAGTGACATTAGGAAAAATGACCCCTCGCAAAGCAAAACCTATAATTGCGGGTCCAGACTGACATTTTTTAATGTATTTATGCAACATTCAACAATACTTTATGTGGAAGGTAGGCCTACGGCATCAAAGGCAGATGCTGAATCAATTATCGTACACCATGGCTGAATCTCAAATCACATACTTGCATACTATATAGTGTGCCAGATTAGTATGCATGAATATTATAAGGTCTCAAACCATAGTATGCTAAAAAGAGTATGATGAAAGTTACCAGATAGCCTACTATTTCTAGTGGAATTTCCAAGTATGCGTCCGTTCATGCATTTTTTGGATAATATAGACCACAACCCCTTGCGCAGTAAAAAAAGAGAGTCTTCCATGATACTCTCGTCTTTTCACTTTGTCTTTTCACCCAAGGTGACGCACAGGTAAAAATGGTAATCAAATGTGTATTTCCCACACCTGTGGCTTTATAAATTGCAATTAGCGCCTGTGTACAAATCGTCAATGAGTTTGAAAGCTCTCATGTGGATGCACTGAGCAGGCTAGATGCTGAGACATGGGGAGCAGAAAATAATTGTCTAAAGACTTTACAAAGATGGAAAAGGATATAAAAATATATCTAAAGCCTTGCAAATGCCAGTCAGTACTGTTCAATCAATTATTAAGAAGTGGAAAATTCATGTAGACCAAGGCAGCCAAAACTGCCAGAATAATTGTTTGAGATACAAAAACCCACAGATAACCTATGGAGAAGTACAAGCCTCTCTCAAAAAAGACATTGTGGTTATTTCAAGGAGCACAATACGATGATAAAAAACGAGCTGCATGGTCGACTTGCCGTAAAGAAGCCTTTACTGTGCCAATGCCACAAAAAAGCCCAGTTAGAATATGCCCGACAACACCTTGACACACCTCAACCTTCTGGCACACTGTAATTTTGAGTGACAGGAACAAAATAGAGCTTTATGGTCACAACCATCATGTATTTTTAGAGTAACAACAAGTGTAAAATCTATCCCAGTAAGGTTATTTTTGGTTATGGTTGGCTAAAAATATAACTGTCTTGTAGTTTGTGTTAGACACTGATCTAATATGATTTCAATTATATTTATAAAAGGAATGACTAATTACAAGGGAGTCCACTCTGTTCTCATCCATCCAACACCAACAAAAGGCAAAAAAAAACTGTACTATGTAGCCAAATTACTTTTGTCAACTATAGTTTATAGTAAATGAAAATCTACATACAGTACATATTTTGTTTCTAAACCAAATTTTAAATACATTCTGAATAATTTCTAAACAAATGTAGTCATTTGCCCATTCCTGAATAGAATGCAATGAAATACATTAACTTCAAGCCCAAACAAACATGAATCTGTGAAACATCCAGTTTTGCAATTGTGTTTCATTGAACCAAAGAACTTAACATAACTAATCTCTAGACCCATATTATCAGCATATCCATCAGCAATTTTTAAAAACACCTTCTTGTACCGAGTAATCATTTGATGAAGTCATCAATGTTTAGGATGAATATTAGCTATACATATTTTCAGTAGTTGGTTAGTGACGTACATAAAAAGATACAACCCCCTATTATCGGCCACCGTCACTAATTATTGGCCACATTACTATTTTGTTGAATTACATAATAATTGCTTTTTATTTGACCTACAAATTACAGATCTTAGCCTTCTCTGTAGTGTCTACTAGAAGGTTGTAGCAAGCTTTCTTGCATTCTGGTAAAGAAAAAGACTGGTCACTGTCTTGTCGTGCAAGTCAAATTTCATGAATTGTTACATGTTTAAACAATTTCCATACCTTACATCTGTATGTATGTAAAACATTTTTTTACCTCCAGAATGTATTGATTAGCAAAACATACTGTTGCTTTACAATGCATTTATATTTTGAACTAGAGAGGTTTTACTTCTCCGACCACTAGAAACATTCTATAATAGACCAAAATAATCAGCCCGTCATTATCCCATAAAACCTAGTGGCAAAATGCTAAACTGGCTTGTTTCCAATTCGTTTTGCATTTTCCCCAGTTATCAAAATGGCGAAGTTGTGTAATCCTATGGAAAACACAGACCTTATTTGAACTGGATAAAAAACTCTACAATGGGAAAAATGAATGGGGAACCGGAAACTAGCCAGTTTAGCAGTTTGCCGCAAGTTTTTATGGCTAAAGCCCCTCTGAAAAAGACCTAGTGACGTCCCTGTTACTGTGGATGCTTACAAAGCCCTATAGATACACAGTCATTCAAGGTCCAGGGTCTCCTTGTTCCTTGGAGGTTACTAGGCCATGAAGAACATCATGCACATCAGCCACAAAAGCTATAGACCATTTGCGCAGCAACCATCAAGTGGACAGAGATGTTCCATAAACTTCATAACTAGGAGAGACAAAAAAAGCACCAAGCCTCAGGCCATCAGACTGTCAATCTAACTGCCTCACTGCACTGTACCTTGATCTACACCTAAGAACCCTTTTACACACTCACATATTATTCACATGACAGCTTATTCACCTACACTCACCATGCACCCACCTAATCAAATACAAACTCTGGGCATACACACACACACACACACACACACACACACACACAGATTTTTACCTATATGCATACACACATAAAGTCCAAGAAGTAGCTCCAGGTACATTATGAACACTCATCACATTGAATGTATTTATACCCTGTATACTTAATTTTTATATTTCCAAAGTTATGTTGCAGATTCTCCTTCTGGTTAATAAAGAGTCACTATATTTTCTGGTTTCATACAAGAATCACATTATTTAACAAACGTCATTGTTTAGAAGCTCACTACACCCACGACATCTGCTACAATGTATATACGACCAATAACAACATATCATTTTGATCCGTTAGGATAAGAAAATTCAAAACATTCTAACCTGAACAATGCTTGGCTGTGGACTTTAAAAATGATGAATGCACAAATCCCAATATAGCCTATTTTCCCTGTGGAGGTGGTGGGCCAGCTGGACTTAATTTCAGGGATTAAATGTGCACAAATAAATTCTATTCAATTACCAGCTGCCCAGCTGGGTCATCATCATGATGAAGGGCCATCAGCCAGCTTGTGAACAATTGTTTCAATTAGATGCAGTACTACAGTGCCTTTGGAAAGTATTCAGACCCCTTCATTTTCTCCACATTTTGTTGTATTATGGAGTGATTGCAATTAAATAACAATGCTGTCAATCTACACACAGTAGTAATTGTACATCTGGCAGGTTTTCCCATCTTTGCAAAGAATCTCTGAAGCTCTTTTCGAGAGGCCATTGGGTTTTTGGTCAGCTTACTGCCTTGGTCATGGTTACTTGGTTTGGGTGATTTCAAACATATTCCATTTCACACTGATCCACCATGGCTTGGCTTTTGCTCTGACATGCATTTTGCATTCTGCAACTTTGTATAGACAGGTATGTATGTGCCTGTTCTAGAATTTATTGATCTTGATTCTGAAGTTCTATCTAGTTCTTTAGTTCTCCACATGCATCGGAGTGTGTCAAGATAACAGTCATACAGGAATGGCTGAATATCGAGTTATAAAAATGATCTAGGTAACCAAGCAGTTTTTTTCTGCCAATACGATGGCCGACTATCCTGAAACATTGCATTCATTCCTCATTCTACTCCTCCTATTCCTTCATATCAAATTACAATCTACTCTCACTATAGTATAGCTTAACAATATAGAAAGCAAAAACAGAGAACAATACAAAAGAAGAACACCACTGCCAACTTAATTAAATGATGTTAATAACAACAAAACATCATACTTTGTTTTTCATTTTCAAATTTCCACCACATTCCTTTTAAAATTGAATTTGCTACAGGTGGACTCCAATCCAGTTCTAGAAATGGTTTGTGGATTTCCCAGATGAGTTATAGAATGTGAGGAAAAACCTTTATATCGTTTAAGTTAACTCGTGCCAATAGATTTACTGACTAACTATACAAAATACAACATTAAAAATGACAAATTTGACATTGCTTTTGCAGTGGAATGTTCTGAAACACATTTTAAAGATGCGGGTTAGCTGTGGCTATTTGTGAATCTGGCTCTTTCTAGAGGCCATGTGAGTTTAAGGGGCAATGTTTAAACATTTTCCAGAACTAGATGAATCTCAAAAAGGCAAACATCCCTGTTCACACCCAAAGCAGAGCACTTCAATAAATACTTCCCAAAAGAGACATCTCCACAATGATATGACTGGGTAAGACAACTGTTCATTGCTAACAGGGATCATCTGTCATCCAAGCTTGAGGACACACTGATAGAGCTGTCAAGTGATCCTTACCGGCAACATTTGCCTCAACCATACTTGCTCAAGAATAGCCAAGACTAATCACAACTGTAATGGATGTAATAATTCCTTTCTGTTCAATCTACTTATGTGAAACTTCTTCTACTCTGACGTACATTGCCCTCTGTAGCTCTCAGGTCAGAAATGTTTTTTTTATCTTTCTTTAGTCGAAGAGTTTGGCTTTGAAATTAAAAAAGCACAATGATGTTAAAGCACAGATGCTTTTATTTTGCATTTATTTGTATACTATATGTACTGTTTATCGTTTGCACCAATTATTAATGATAACACCCATCTTGTATAGTTTTCCAATTTCAGTGCACCAAAACTATTGGGTCAGATTAATATAATGTAAAAAAATATATACATTCAGAACCTGTAAGCCACTGATGCTCGCTTGCAATCTGTTTGTAGGTCACCAAGAAGCACACCATTACGGCCGATGGACATGTGAAATACCATCACGCATACAAACAATGTCATCGCTCCTTGATAAAATCATCTTCCCAAGGCTATGTTCTCAAGTGTATAGAATAAACTTGTCTGCTCAGATCCAACCAAATGCCTACCAACTTATCAACTTGCTGCAGGGCTACAATATGAAACGTACTACTAACGAAACCAAAGGGTTTTGCACTAAAAGTGGACTTTTAATGGCAAATCAATCCAATCCAATTCAGCACTAGTTTCACGTGCTGAAGACAAGAATGAAAGCAATATCTAACTGAAGATGAAGAGACCCGGTGTCTGGTGATGTCCATGGTTTACAGACTTCAGGTAGCCATCCAGTGCAAAGGATTTGTGCAAAGGATTTGTAAAATATGATGCATTTATTTAAGATTGTTTACTTGTCCAATTACTTTTGGAACCTTCAAAACAGAGGAGGGACTGAACGGTATGCTTCTGCATAAAAATGACTTTAATTCCTTCATAGTTAATGGATGTAAATACTTATAGACTGCACTGTTTATATCTGTCTGGTTAATCCTACTCCTGACCGTGATGCTCATATTTTGCAACAGAGTGAAATGCATTGAGACATTGACTAGAATGTATTGACAGAAATGTCAACACTGTGCCACTACTATAAGATGACACTCCTCTTTTAATGTGACAATACATGTTAGAAATCTTTTGTTCTTGACTGGATAAAGTCTTATGAAGTGTAAGGATTTCAATTTTTCACGCTTAAAGATTTCAGTTAGTTTTTCATTTGAATTGTTCACATTATAGTTAGATAAAGTTCTGACATGATTGATCTTTGTCTCATTCTTTTACATCACAAAACCTGGCATTTTAACAGAGGTGTGTAGACTTTATATCCACTGTAAATATATTTATAAAATCTGGATAGGATAGATGGGGCCATGTATCGAGAGATCTTGGCCAACAATCTCCTTCCCTCAGTAAGACCACTGAAGATGGTTCATTGCTGGGTCTTCCAGCATGACAACGACCCGAAACACACAGCCAGAGCAACTAAGGAGTGGCTCCATAAGAAGTATTTTAAGGTCCTGGAGTGGCCTAGCCAGTCTCCAGACCTGAACGCAATAGAAAATCTTTGGAGGGAGCGGAAAGTCTGTATTGCTTAGTGACAGCCCCAAAACCTGAATGATCTGAAGGTCTGTATGGAGGAGTGGGCCAAAATCCCTGCTGCAGTGTGTGCAAACCTGGTCAAGAACTACAGGACACGTATGATCTCTGTAATTGCAAACAAAGGTTTCTGTACCAAATATTAAGCTCTGCTTTTCTCATGTATCAAATATTTATGTCATGCAATAAAATGCAAATTAATTGTTTAAAAATCATACAATTTGATTTTCTGAATAATTTCTGGATTCTGTCTCTCACAGTTGAGGTGTACCTATGAAAAAAATAACGGACCTCTACATGCTTTGTTAATGGGAAAACCTGCAAAATCAGCAATGTATCAAATACTTGTTCTCCCCACTGTATATATATACACATATATATATATATATATATATATATATATATATATATATATATATATATATATATATTCATTAAAAGGATATAAAATAAAGAGTTGTTATTATTCTTATTTTTGTTTTGTTTGTTAAATACAGATTAAATATAGATTTATTTTATTCCCTATTAAATTGTTACACAAACATAAATATAACAAGTGCTACGCTATCTGTAAGATGCAGCAGTCACTGTATATACAGTAAAAATATTGTGTTAATGAATTTCACAGATTCATCATCAGACCAACATGCCATGCCTCCCTTTCCTCAAAGGCAAATCGTTTTACTATATATAAGGTTATGACTCATAGAATTCTGAATCTTATACTGCATTTTCAGAACCACCTGATATAAACTCACCCAACTACTAAAATTCCTTTAAAACCTCAGATATCACATATCAACTTGCATAATGCTGTAAATGGCATTTCCTGTACTCATCCGTTTGTTTACAAGTAGGTTGGGTAATGCATGCCATTACAGGCCTAATGATGTACGATTGTCATCACAGACATGACATCCTTAATTGTTCCACTCGGATTGTGGCTAATTACTTTATGAGCAAATTATTGACACAATGATCTGAGTTGACGTGATACAGGTAGATGGATAAATAAATAAGCAAGCTCCCTCTTTCTCCACCCACAACAGAAGGGTCGTCAATCTTGCCAACTGCCTCTAGAGTGCCCTAGTCAGTTAACATTTGAGAAAATGGCTGCCCCATTAATAATAAAGCCATATTAACATAAGTGAATTGCTCCTCCGTGTAGGATTTGCCAGAGTAGTTATTAAAGTCCAATTTGGCCCCATTAATAATGCATACACCTTGACTTTCTAATATCAAGATTATGTGGAATTATGGTGGGCATCCATTATTTATTAACGACATTAAATCGGGGACCTTGATGAGCTCTAATTGTGTGTGTGTGTGGGGGGATGACACTTGTCAATCAACACACTCTGTGATGAACAAAAGGGTCACAGGACAATGAGGCCCACTCCGCAAAGTCGAAGTTGTTGAGGTCTCAATCTTGTCCATCATAACTATTTGAAGTGATAGTCCTTTGTGACTCATTTAGCAGAGGGTACATAGTGTTTGCAATGGCAGGACTGTGCTTTGGTTCAGGGGACAGGCAGAAAAAAAGTTTAAGAATTTCTGCACTCACTTCATATTGAAGCAGGCAGTTGAACAGTAATAAATAGAGCCATGATTACACAGAACTCTCTGCCACCTCAAGTAACTCAACCTTGCAATAAAACAGATTTATAAAACAGATAAGATTGCAGCATGATTAAAACTCTGAAGAGACGCAGACATTACTATGCATTGTAATTGTATTTCTGTATTATATATTACCTGGCCATCTCTTCAATAATTATGTTTTCCTGTGGCAATACACATTTTAAATGTTTCATTTATTTATCAACATCATTTCCCCCGTTTTGATGAATAACTAATTCACTATTTTACTCAGGGTAGACCATTTCAGAATTCCACTAGAATATTATTGTTAACAGTGGAACACAAATCACAGAGACAGATCCCCCTCCAAATGTGCGGTATGTTGGAATAACTGCGAAAGTTGTTGGTATTTCCTGGCCAAAAACCTAAATTTGGATCGCAGGAACCTGACCACAAAGAGATACCAGAGCACAACAAAACTTTCACCCATTTACCCCCTCAATTTGTCACTCGTTCTATCAAAATCAATAACTTTTTGCCAACACACTTAAGAAGACAATTAACATTTTAAGAAAATAAATAATACCAGCAGTTTTGATGTCTACACTGATGTAACATAATACATGCCTTTTGTTTAGATTTCCCTTACTTTAATTGTAAAATTCATATAACACTATAACTAACAGTAAGAGCTGTGGCGGTTTGCCTGAAAATGTACATTATTCCACATATTAATTTCACTCCAAGTTCGCCTAAGATGTCTGTACTGTTACTCTTCACCAGTCTTGTTTGTCAGAATTGTATTTGTGATATTGGCAAAATAATTGATCATACAGTGGGGGGAGAACAAGTATTTGATACACTGCTGATTTCGCAGGTTTTCCTACTTACAAAGCATGTAGAGGTCTGTAATTTTTACCACAGGTACACTTCAACTGTGAGAGATGGAATAAAAAAAATCCAGAAAATTACATTGTATGATTTTGAAATAATTAATTTGCATTTTATTGCATGACAAAAGTATTTGATCACCTGCCAACCAGTAAGAATTCCGGCTCTTGTCTTTAAGAAGCCCTCCTGTTCTCCACTCATTACCTGTATTAACTGCAACTGTTTGAACTCGTTAGCTGTATAAAAGACACCTGTCCACACAATCAAAGAGACTCCAACCTCTCCACAATGGCCAAGACCAGAGAGCTGTGTAAGGACATCAGAGATAAAATTGTAGACCTACACAAGGTGGGGATGGGCTACAGGACAATAGGCAAGCTGCCTGGTGAGAAGGCAACTGTTGGCGCAATTATTAGAACACAGAAGAAGTTCAAGATGGCAGTCAATCTCCCTCGGTATGGGGCTCCATGCAAGATCTCACCTCGTGGGGCATCAATGATCATGAGGAAGGTGAGGGATCAGCCCAGAACTTCACAGCAGGGCCTGATCAATGACCTGAAGAGAGCTGGGACCACAGTCTCAAACAAAACCATTAGTAACACACTATGCTGTCATGGATTCAAATCCTGCAGCGCATGCAAGGTCCCCCTGCTCAAGCCAGTGCATGTCCAGGCCCGTCTAAAGTTTGCCAATGACAATCTGGATGATCCAGAGGAGGAATGGGAAAAGGTCATGTAGTCTGATGAGACAAAAATATAGCTTTTTGGTCTAAACTCCATTCGCTTTGTTTGGAGGAAGAAGAAGAATGAGTACAACCCCATGAACACCATCCCAACCGTGAAGCATGGAGGTGGAAACATCATTCTTTGGGGATGCTTTTCTGCAAAGGGGACAGGACGACTGCACCGTATTGAGGGGAGGATGGATGGGGCCATGTATCGCGAGATCTTGGCCAACAACCTCCTTCCCTCAGTAAGAGCATTGAACATGGGTCGTGGCTGGGTCATCCAGCATGACAATGTCCCGAAAAACACAGCCAGGGCAACTAAGGAGTGGCTCCGTAAGAAGCATCTCAAGGTTCTGGAGTAGCCTAGCCAGTCTCCAGACCCGAGCCCAATAGAAAATCTTTGGAGGGAGCTGAAAGTCTGTATTGCCCAGCAACAGCCCCAAAACATGAAGGATCTGGAGAAGGTCTGTACGGAGGTCTAAAAGACCGCTCTGGAGGGGTGTTTTTTTCTGCCCAGGACCAATCCCGTCCCTAAGGCAGCTTTATTTAAAATTGGTATTTTTTAATTTGGTTTATCCTTAGCAAATAACTAGCCAGCTAGTCAGCAAACTAACGTTACCAAACACAATGGCGTCACATCAAGTTTGATAAAGAGCTATTCAATGTGCTTTTATATACTGATGCTTAACCATACATGTTTGAACTGGAGTATACAGAAGACAATTTCAGAAAGAGGAAGCTATGTGGGTAACCTGAATGTGTGGTAATTCTACCGCTATGCCAAAGATGTATTTTCTGCAATTAATAGATTTGTATACCGATCTTACATGTAAAGATGAATCCTGTCACAGACAACAGTGCTTTCTGAACTTCTTATAAGATTCATAAATGATGTGAAAATATCAAAGAAATTAAGAGTGGTAGCCTAAGCGTTGCCATTTTGCTAATTGTATCTGTTTGGGATGGCTTTATTACTTAGTGGTGTGTGTGGTTTGCCTTTCAGCCTGCTACCATATTGTTTCATTCTAGAGCATTTCCAACACAAGCTATTGATTAAAATAACTAGAATAATATGACAATAGTAACTTGTATATACAGATAGGTCCGGAAATAATTGGACACTGATAGAAGTTGTGTAATTTTGGCTGTTTACCTAAATATATTCAAGTTACAGTTAAATAAATAATATGGGCTTACAGTGCAGTCTCTTTTTGCTTTTTATTTGTGTGTATTCACATCCAAAAGGGGTTTAGGAATCACAGCTCTTTCATAAGTAGCCCCCTCTTTTTCAAGGGACCAAAAGTAATTGAACAATTGACTTAAAAGCTGTTTATGGACAGGTGTGGGCTATGTCTTCATTAGTTATGCAGGTTAAAGGTCTGGAGTTGTTTCCAGGTCTGGCATTCACATTTGGAAGCTGTTGCTGTGAACCCACAACATGCAGTCAAAGGAGCTCTCAATGCAAGTGAAACAGGCCATCTTTAAGCAGCAATTTTTTTTTTTTATTCCATCAGCGAGATAGCAGAATGTCACAGCTGAGTGTAGGCAGAACATGAGGCGCAGAGCAAATGAACATCCTTTAATGTTTCTTCCTACTTCAACAAACTAAGGAGCAGTACAAACTGTAAACTGAAGAGCAGCAAAACAACACACTTACTCCAAACAACGATGGACAACTAAGGGACACAGGGCAACTTAAATAGGATCCCCCATCAGAGGCAATAGAGAGCAGGTTCAACACAAGGTGTAAACTGTTCATAAGCCTCAAGAAAAGAAAGGCCAGATTAGACTTTGCCAAAAAAATATCTAAAAAAAGCCATCCCAGTTATGAACACAGCATTCTTTGGACAGATAAAACAAAGATCAACATATACCAGAATAATGGGAAGAAAAAAGAATGGAAAAGGCATTGAACCGCTCATGATCTGAAGCACAACACGGCATCCGTAAAATACGTGGAGGCAGTGTGATGGCATGGGCATGTGTATGGCTTCCAATGGCATTGGGTCACTAGTGTTTATTGATGATGTGACCGAGAACATAATCAGCCGGATGAATTCGGAAGTGTATAGGGATAGATTATCTGCTCTGATTCAGCCATATTCAGCAAAGTTGATAGAACGGCGCTTCACTTTGATGGACAATCACCCCAAAACACTGCGAAAACAACCCAGGAGTTTTTTAAGGCAAAGAAGTGGAGTATTCTGCAATGGCCTAGTCAATCACCTGATCTCAACCCGATCGAGCATGCATTCCACTTGCTGAAGATAAAACTAAAGGCAGAAAGACCAAAGAACAAACAACAACGGAAGACAGCTGCAATTAAGGGCTGGCAAGGCAACACAAATTAGGAAACCCAGCATTTGGTTACATCAATGCGTTTCAGACAAAGTGTTCTTGACACAGTATGAAAAATATTTTATTTATGATTGTGTTAATTTGTCCAATTACATTTGAGCCCCTGGAATGAGGGGACTTTTTACCAAAATGGTTGCCATTCCTAAACATACATAACATACATAAGTTTACAATAGTTTTGTTCATCCCCTTGAATCAAAGCTAAGTCTGCCCTTCAATTGCATCTTGTTTGTTTAATTTCAAATCCATTGTGGTGGCGGACAGAGGCAAAATAATGAAAATTGTGTCAGTGTCCAAATATTTCCGGATCTCACTGTAACTTTTATGGTTAATTGTGCCCTTCAACGAACATGAGTTCCAGTCCTGGCTTATTCTACCCAGGATTTGTAACACAGTGTTACCCTGAATCATAGTGATCCTCCACTGGCTGTCTCACAGTACTACCTCACATACACTACTTCAGACTCGGAACATGTGAAGTGGTGGTGTTAGTGTGTGTGAGGCAGAAAATACAAGAGAGTACACATACTGAACTCTACAGCTGTGTGCTTTCACATTTGCAGCATGTTGTTATTATATTGTTTCCCATTTTTGTAATTTTAGTAGCTCTAATATTGGTTTATAATGTGTAAATCAATACTGTATTGTAAAGGATTTTTTCCCCAAATTACAGTTTAGTTATACCGTAGCTCTATTTAGACGTAACACATTTATATTGTTGAAGTACATTGATACAAATATGTAAAAACATGAATTTAAGATAATAGTCCTTTCACTCATGTATGAAATTGTAATTATGATTTGGGGTCAAAGTGACTGATTTTGGTGGACCAAGGCACACATTGTGTGATCCTCTGTGAAATAAACGGCAGTATGTGCATGCCTCAATATGGATTCAAACTCCTGGACACAATGACGCAGTTGTCCTGCCAAGCCGTGACTGAGACAACTGTACCCCTTTGGGGCCCATGCCCAGGACATTTTAATTGTTACGCTAGTTGTTGGTTTCCAGCCAAGCTCCCAGTAAGGGGTTGTGCTGCGGCGGGGCAGCCCAGCTATGCCATTAGTGGGGATGAATTTGAACAGCACCACCCCCTGGAGTCTTGATTGGTGTCATACTTTTCCCCTAGCCTCAGGTAGTACACCCGATGAAACTAATTGCATTCTGAGAACTACCAGAACTGGCCATTGTTAGGATAGAGTTTAAAAATGATAACCTTCAAAACTGAAATAGTGTATTTACTTAAATTGCAACAATGAAACATTGACAAAAGAGTTTGGAAACCGCTTAATATGACTGTGACACAAGACAACATTTAAACATGGACTGTTTATAACTTTAGCTTTAAAATCGAAGTTATCCCACTAGTCCTGCTTCAATGAAATGGTTTAAATAACAACATATTTGTCAAACATTTCAAAATGAAATGCATCTAAATTTCGTGCTGATTTGATTGTCGGGAAAGCTGAACACAGAAATGTCGTTGAGGACCGGTCAAAAATCCCTGCATTGTCAACTTGTCTGAGTACATCACATTTCAGGCAGATAGCGTAGGGATAATTTTTTATGGTCTGCAACCAACATCTCAATTCTCTTATCAACATGATCAAAAATGTTGTTGTTATTTCCCCGAAAATGTTGCTGTTATGTCCCGAAACAGCACTTAATCCTAATCACCCATGTACTGGAAGCAGTGTTCAGGAATGTTACTTTTAAAAGATACATTTTAAAACTAATTACTGTAGCCAGTTACAGTTCCCATAAATTAACCAGTTATTTTAACCACACTCAAAAAAAGATTTTCAATGGCTGTTCATTTTACGTCAGTACAATGCAAATATATTGGGTTTAAACTATATTTGATTACTTTGTGTAGAGACATAAACTAATTAAATTACTTCACCTACATTCAGTCTATTTGATGCAATTAATTAGCATCCGGATATGAAGAACAATGAAAATTTATGACGTGAGAAGAGCAACGTACCACAGATGTCTGAGTATGTGAAGCATCAATGATAATGTTTTTCCCTCTATCAAATAACAAGATAAACACATATAAGAAAGTATGTCTTCATGTCTTTGTTAAGTCATGTAGTACACTGTTAACCCTATTTTATTTTGTACTCAAATGTTTCTACCAAGTGTAACTCAAACTTAGAGAAATGTTCCTAAAGTTTTTTTTGCATGTACATTGACTTATTCATTCATTTTACTAAAGTAATCCAATTGTGTAGTAAAAAAAATATTTTGCACACACTACGGAAAATAGTGTAACAATTACAGAAAAGATCCATCCATGAAGGTTTCTTTCCAGTTGGAATTATGCATTCTTTTGCAAGCCAATGCCTTGTGTGTAGCTTTGCCAAATTCTGGTGAAGTTCCCAGGCTTTCCAGAAGTCATAGCAGAAGTGTTGATTTTTATTTTGAAAATCTGGGAATTTACTAGCTTTGCATGAGGGCTAAATGAATACATACAAATGTGCGCACGCCTGTTTCCTAGTTTTCATTGTTGTAGCCAAGGTGATGTGATCCAAGCTGCTGACACAAATGGGAGTTTGAGAAAAATCTGTCAGTCTAGGATGAATAGTGAAGTTGGATGTGGGGTTTTATGATTAACTAATACTCCTTGTATTGTTTGTCTGATATACAGCACCGTTTATATTTGACAATATTGCTTGATTGGAATAATTTGTTTAGCATGTTTTGTTTATCTCAATTACTCCTGTTGAATTATTGGAAAAATCTTAGTTTTTAGATCTACAGATAATTACACACACATGTATATCAAAGTGGCCAGACTTAACATCGCTGCTTCCGGTACTCAAACATTGGACACTGAAAGAAATTATGCCAGGATCAGCCTTTCATATTCTTTGCAGGCCCGGACAGCATTTTCATGATATTTTATGGATCAAGGTGTCAGGAGTCGCTATCATGGAAAGATTGTATTTGGCTTGCTATGATTCCTTTAGACAACACACATTCACAAACTAAATGGAGTCAGATTATAGACATCAAATTATCACCAAGGTTATATTCTTCTACACTAATCCCTACCTGTCTTCTTAGCAATGTTTTAAGTGGGGCACTTTTCCCACCACACTACAATACAATACATGCTAATACTAGGACTGTAAGTCCCTCTGGATAAGCGCATCGGCTAAAATAATATAAGGTAAATGTAGGTATGCTTATGGGGGGGCGTGCCATGGAATCCGTCACAGACTCTCTCCTGAGTCATTTTCCATGGACTTGCTTTAAAATGAGGACTGCTTCAAAAGTGAATGGCCCAGTGACACAAAAGAGTGAGGGACTGTCACAGTGGTCCTCAGGGGTACTTGTCAGTCAGTCTCTCTCTCAATCTGGCATGCACTCATGCATGTACACACACAAACACACACACACGTGCGCACGCACACACACACACACACACACACACACACACGCACACATTATGTGAAACAAAATGTCTCCTTTGTCATCTGCTCTACTCTATTTTCTAGGGTCAAATGTAAGTCTTGGAAGAAAATTATGCCAATTAGGTTTACAATGTATGATACCCACAGGGGTAGACCAATCATGAAGAGAGAGTAGCATTTTTTACATCATGCCAAAGTTCATTGGCATCCGGGGAATGCTCTGAGAGAGTTCACTATTGTCAGCCTCATTAGGCTATTATTTTAGAAAGATAAAGCAGTACATTTGTAGAACTTAAATTCTTAATGCCAACATTTTTCAAGAATCTGGAGAAAGACGACTTTGGTATACCAAGTACTAGCATGTTAACAACATTTTGCTTGCTAATTAGATATTGTAGTTCTATTTTCTTTGGTCCAATTCAACTAAAACATTTTGGAACCTGAACATCATGCTTCATTTGATTAACTAACAAAACAGCATCTGCTAAATATCTTATCCCTATCCATAACTTTAAATATTACCTAAGCACCAATTAGATGTCTGTCATATTTGAAAAAACTTTTCATGTCCCTGTATTCAAATCTCAGAGTCACACAAAGCCATCGTGTCAACTTCCCACTCCATTGCAGGATGGCCAAGACTTATTTCTCGCAGGTGCTTATGATCTGCCCACAACAGACCATTAATTGTTTATACTCTTACACCAAGATAGCTAATTTACATGCGGGTGAAGGAAAGAAAAGAGAAAAATACTTTGCCTTTTCACATTTACTCACTGTCTATTAACTACATGACAAATGGAAATGACAAAATAACATGTATAACGTCCCGTTTCATATAATTTGCTTGATAATGTGTTTTGCCCGGCTGAGTTCAGAAATGGATGGACACTTGCCAAGTAGATGCCAACGTGAATAAAGGATATGCAAATGAATGTGGTAGCCATTTGAAAAACCTATACACTCTCCTTGGGTATATCGTATGTGACGTGTTGAGGAGATAAGGGAGATTGCCAAATGATGGTCATAATACAGTGGTACCTTTAGATTATGTTTCAGCACTGCAGGAATTAAATGTCATGACACCAATAATTACCATTACAATATGAGGTTTATTAGAGTTATGTAACGTGTTCAATTGGGAGGAGGACAAAGCCAAGAAATTATGTAATTTAATTGAAACATAGTATACATTGGCCTCTCTTCTAACTATTTGTAGCTGGTTAATTTAGGTCTTCTGGTAATTTATGTGTTTCAATACAACATGCTTACAAATGTTAGCAAATGTCACAAGAATATCTCAATTCTCCATAGATTAAAGGCATTTCTAAATTGTTCATTCTTAAAGTGATGTTCATAGCATCCTTCTGTCTTTCCTTTCAACCTCTCACTGGCTTTCGGAATCCTCTTCCCTCAGACATAGTTTTCCCATAATCATGTCCTTCTCCTCCGTAATTCTCTCTCATCCTCTTTGCATCCCACACTCCTCAACTGTCTCAGAACCTCATCTTCCATCGCCAATTGGCATTCAAAGTGAAGGCTTGTCTCTTCTATATCATCCTACGCATAGAAAACTAAATACAAAAATCCCATGACTACATTATAATGATTAGATATACAGTACACACTGACAGCCTGCTCCCATGTTTGGTACAATTAGATGAAAGAAAAAAAAGTTAAGAAACTTTACAATTAAGACAGCTCTAAGAAATTATTGAACTACTAATATCATATAACTCGGTTTCTAAACTTTGTTTTCAAAAGGTTGGGACGCTGCGTAAAATGCAAATAAAAACAGAATGCAATGATGTACAAATCAGTTATGCCTAAATATAATTGAAAATAGTACAAAGACCACATATCAAATGTTGAAACTGAGAAATTCGATTTTTTGGAATTTGATGCCAGCAACACGTTTCAAAAAAGTTGGGACAGGGGCATGTTTACTATTGTGTCTTCACCACTTCTTTTAACAACACTCTGTAAGTGTTTGGGAACTGAGACCAATTGCTGTAGTTTAGAAATGTAAATGTATTCCCATTCTTGCTTGATATAGGAATTCAACTGCTCGACATTTCAGGGTCTCCCTTTATTCTTAATTGGGGACAGGTCTGGACTACAGGTAAGCCACTTTAGCTCACTAACTCATTGACTATGGAGCCATGCTGTAGTAAAACAGACAATGCCAAAAAACAGTTGTTTGACATTGTCTTGCTGAAATGAGCAAAGCCTTCCCTGAAAATCATGTCAGCCATGGCTAGGAACAGAATGCAGTCTTCCTGGTCCTCAGCAAGCTTCACCAAATGAAAAGTTTTGGTCACCTCAACCCGTGCATAGATGTTGAGCTCATCAGGGGGTGAGGCGGGGGCTACTTCTCCCTTTGTAGCGTGTGATGAGTCGTGGTCCACACCACATGCATCTAGGGTCAGAGCTGTGGTAGTTAAACTCCTAATTTTTCAAATGATGTAGTCTTTTTTTCCATATCTGATAGCGTTCTGTATGAAATATTTGGATCTCCTCAAAGCTCCAAGGTCCCCTGAACTAAAGGCAGTGGATTGTGTTCTGAGCTTAGCATGGACCTTACCATTAACCCTTTTTAACCCTTTAAGAGTCCTGACATTGACCCTCGTTTCTTAATAAGTTTACCTCCACCACAAATAGCGTCGATGAACTGTATGGCATTTGACACTGGCTGTTTTAACAGCGTATTAGCCAGTAATAGGCTGTACCATTTTCTACTATCTTACTGGAATAGTCAAAAATTTAGCAATCGCTAGTGAGTCGGTCAAAGCTATTGCATTTCATGGCATAAGTACTTTTTTCTTTCATTCGTGAATGACATTAATACAATAACTATCAATAAAGATGACGATCAATACGTTTTTCATCAATTGAAAAGACGAGAAAATCGTGGAATGTACCAGAAACACTCGCAATACGTAGGCCATGAAATGCATGATGTTTTAAATGTTTGGCTTGTGACTAATTATTTGCTACCTTTCTATGAACTCCCAGCATTTCATGGTAATTTTGATTGTGTATGCTTACAAACAATATGGAGTCAGATTATACGTTAATATTGTATTATCACTAAGGTTAAGTTCCCCTGAACTAATTTCCTTAGCTGTCCCCCGGAAACCTTCTTACATATACAACAGTTATGACAACTGTGCATGTGGCACTGCAACATTGATTAACATTTGGGCCATTTACGGCAATGTGCAAATATTCCTTTTCCATCCTGATAAACGTAGGCTTATTCAGTGAACACAAATGCAGTATGCTTAATCAAACAAACACTGCTTGTCCAGCTGGCATTTGAGAAAGAACTGACAAGCAGATTTTACCAGGAAAGAAAAAAGGGAATACAAAACTTCAGAAGGCAACAATTCTAAATAGTAAACCACAATCTGTGTATCAAATGAAAATGTGTATTTATTTACATTTGTATGTCACAGCAGAACCAATATCTTATTGTAAATAAATGTACTGTTATTATTAATTTGCATTAGACATGTGTGTGTTACTCTCTGAATGGAATAGACTGATTGCTTATCATCTTGAAGACTAGGCTACCTGGAGATCAAATCAAGCGGACCCACAGGCATCCCGTATGAGAAATAAATAACTCATATTTATGTATCCAAACCGCTTGATTAAGTAAAGAACCAACAGTGCCTACCAAGAATATCATTATATGCAACTGACCATTGAAAACATAAAACTGCATATATGAGAATTCAAAATCTTAAAAACAGTGACTGGAAAGACTGTCAGGGAATACAGCAAAGAGCTACTCATTTCCATGTGACGACTGCGCCATCTACTACCCATCCTCCCCCTGCAGGAGGCAGGCTTCAGCGTTCGGCGTCACCGGCCTTCTAACACCATCGCCCATCTCATCAACTCATTGCACCTGTTGTCTCGTCCAGCGCACCTGATCATCATTCACAGTCATTCCCCTCAGTATATATGTTCCCTCTGCTCCCTTTTTCTTTATGTGTTATTGTCTCTATATAATGAGCGTATGTCAGCTCACTGAATTAAAAGGAAAGTAAACTTACCGACTCCGCAATCAGCTTCATCTTTCTTACACACAGAAAACGCTGACATTCCACAAGAAGTTATTGTATTTTTTCAGCATGCCACACTTATCCTTCCACTGCACAACAGTTTCAATGAATGAGGTCACAGCCATGACCAATTACCAACTCAGACATTTTAGGTTTTCTTACCTCATTTACATGTAAGTAATAGAAATTCTTTTCTAGAGCAACTTACAGAAGAGAGTGCATACATTTTTATGAAATGTGTCCTTGCCCCTTTTGGGAAACCCACAATTACGGCACTGCAAGTACCATGCTCTACCAGAGTTTAATAAACAAGACCATAATGGGGAATATAATATTCAACTAACATATGAACGTGGCATAAGGTGCAAAGCATAGCGATAGTCTAGCATTGTTATTATTGATGAATTGTGTTTATTTTTGGAACTTTCTTATATTACTATAATAGAAGAAATTGCAGTGCGTCTGAATTTTCGCAAACATTTCTGCTCACTCTTTCTCTATAATGAGGCCAGATGCAGGCACTTTCAGTAGAATAAAATAAAAGCTAAGCTAACTATTTTAGTGTAGGTTCAATAAGAGGTGCTCCACAGTTAAAATGGTAACTGAAGAACACAGTGATAATTCAGAGACACAAGGTATATCTTAGCCAATTAAAATCATCATTTCAGTGTTATAAAAAAGTCATGATGAACGGTCATCAATTCGGTGTAAATAGTATTTCACTATGTTATTTGGGAAAAAAAGCTAAATAAATAAATTATTATTAAATGCAACATAAAAATCTCTGTGGAACTAAAACTCAGACTCTGGCAATAACCTTAAACGCATTCTAGTCCTTGACAACAGTTTTTCTGGACCTACAAAAAACTGTTACAAAGCAGAGAAACCTTCACCAGTGCAGGGTTTTAATTGCTTCCAGACGGGGGGTTTCATCTCAGCTGTGCATTGTATCCTTTCTACTCCATGAAAAAAGAAAATATTGCAGTGGCGAAAGGATTATTTGGCCTCCCCTGTGATGTTTGTCAAATAAAAAAGGATCCTTTAATTTGTTAGCTACAAGAGCCATTTCCTGTACTTTGCTGACAAATCCTGGTTAAAGAATTTATTTGGTCCCTGTCATATGTCATATCTGTTTTGGTTGATCTGTCTTCAGGAAAGTAGATTTCTTGACTTCTATATAATGCAAGCCTGTCTTTTACTCATGGGAATGTCCTAAATAGATTCAGATTTACATTGTGTTGAAACATACGTGTATGAAAAATCTACCCACAAATGTCTGTCTCAAATAGCACCTATATTCTCTATATCACGAGTAGGAAATAATTATCAGGCAAATCGTATTCCTCAAGATTTATAATATTGTAGAACAAACACACTGCTCTCAGTCAATCCAAAATATCATTATACCTCAAACCTGAATGTTTAACAAAGGAAAAGTGAGTTTTGATAATTTTCGGGGGAATAAATAAGTATGCAGAATTATTAGGCAACTAATTACAAAAATAGATTCTCCCAACTCACTTGTTAATTCTTTAAAAGTAAGTGTAACAATTAACACAACATTACAGTTAATAAAACAATTTCCTTCTGGAGATGCTCTGACCCGGTCAACGAGCCATCACAATTTGGTCCTTATGCGTTCCCATTTTCCCTGCTTCTAGCACGCCAACTTTGTGGACAGAATGTTCACTTGCTGCCTACTACATCCCACCCACTGAAAGATGCCATGATTACAAGATTATCAGTGCTATTCACTTCACCTGTCAATGTCCAATAACAATTATACAGCTCTAGAAAAAATTAAGAGACCACTGAAAATTGAATGCTTCTGTTCATCACTCAAACCCTTCCTTTTTTTAGGGAAGGAAATCTTTTTTTTCCCAGAGCTGTAAGTCTTCCTCTGAGCCTGTCATATGTGGGGTTCCACAGGGTTACACCCTGGGGCCAATCCTGTTTTCTCTCTATATGCTTCCATTAGGTTGAATATGTAGAACAATCAGCCATAACATTATTATTAAGTCTGTCAATTAAAATGTAGCAAAAACAAGACTGAACATACCCCAGAGTCAGCGTTCAACAACATGTCATTTGTAACCTTAACAAGAGCAGTTTTAGAAGTGTGTTTCTGACAAAAGCTGGACTGGAATTTCTCAAAAATAAGATGGTGTTCCGTCACCTGTAAAACTTGCTTTGCTACAACTTTTTACATAGATTTTGGGTAACATGGGCAGCTTGGAAATTGGCCTGTAGTTGTTAAAGCAGAGGTGTCAAGATTATTTTTTTTTAAGAAGAGGCTGAACACATGCTGACTTAAAAAATTCAGGGAAACAACCTGTGCTGAGAGAACTGTTTATAATGGAGAGTAGTTCAAGGCCTACTGTTCCAATAATTTCTGGGTGTCTGGGTGGCATAATGTCTAGAGGGCAAAATAAGGGGTTTAAATGAGATGTGATATCTAAAAGGTCTTCTAAAACAATAGGAGTAAAATATTTAAATATGTTTAGACAAGGGTAAGTAAACGTCAATACAAGGAAGATTATGGTTCATCAGAGATCTTATATTAGCAATTTTCTGATGAAAAAACAAGCCACTGTGTGCCCTGGGGGGAGGATTCAAGAGTGCCTTTGCAGTACCTATGTAATTCCTATACACAATGCTGGAATGCTCAAATCAATCCAGCAATGTGAGGGAGCCATGTTCAACTTCACAGCAAGTTTTCTGTGGAACATGTCAGCAGTCATTCCCTTGGTTTAGGACTAGCCCAGGTGTCCAGCACAACCTTGAAGTCCTCATCCAATATATGTACAATGCATTAACGGTTCCACTCCAACCTTCAAATTCTCACTCAACAGATAATCTCCCACAACAATTGGTAAGACCCCTAGTGGACCCTGGGTCATAGGTATTTATTGTGATGCATTGTGGTCCTAGATATGTATTGTGATACCCTCACACAATGTAAAACGCTTGAGGGACTCAATGCAGACAATGGTGTGGAGTTGATAAAAGACATATGGCAGCAGTGGAGATGTGCCAAGCCATACTGCCTCAGTGTAACTTGAAGATTCTAGTTGCACTCAAAATCCTGTCAATTCACATACTAACCCTGCAGATTACATAGTCAGAAGAAACAATACGGTGAAGTTACCGTCTGCTCTTTTCTGGTGAACCTGGCGACCACTGGAACAACCACTGTGGACTTCCCCAATTCCCCAAGTGAATGATCCTCTGCTACGCAACTCAATTAAGAATCTGGAAACAACTGACTTACGCCAGATACTAGTCCATCAATCAAGATTTTTTGCAAAATCCTGTATCTTAAGCTACTGCCTGTTCTAAAAGTGAGAAACCTGTGCTCTGTGCTCTGGAAAGTGTTCAAGCGATTGCCCTTAAAGCTGCCTCCAAAACCTCTTTGAATTAAACATATCAACAGGGCCCACTCAGGTTGGGGTCAGACTTTGGATCTTTGGATTTTGGATCCAAAAAAACCCAATCATCTGGTTCCTTAGCTCACATTTGTCACACCAACTGTTGTCTCAAAGCATAGGGAATGGAATGCCAAATCCCATGTCCCTAAGATGTCTTTACCATCCTTTTTCCTGTCTTTGCCTAGACTAACCTCCATTGTAATTCACAGGAAAGGATTGTTTTGGCTGCTTCGCAGTGAAGATGGGAAAGAAGAGATAAAAAGGCTTCTGATTTTGGCTGGCACTGAACAAAACATTTCTCATCTACATAGTGTGCACCGTCCAGTCATGGATGCCATATGCCTAAAGCCAAAATAGTTTGCATATCAAAAATACTCAAAAATACTCTCTCAAACTCTCAATATTCTCATTGAAAGGACAAGGCACACAGCTCGGCCTGAATTAACCACTGCAGCACCAACGTAAATGCTAGGATGGAAACAAGGGGAGATCATTTGTAGGTGGACAAATACAATACAGGCTTTCTGTGGGGGAAAACAATCCTTGAAGACGTTGTATCGAACTGAATCTCTGAAGCAAGAGAATCGATTATTTTTGATGACATCATAAATTAATCAAACAGAGCTGAGCCAAGAGTGCAGTGGAGTTGGAGTGGAGTATGTGTAATTTGGTTATAGCGCAAAGCAGTTTGTCATCCCACGTCGGCATAACTTACAACATTATTGCCTACAAATAGTACACTAAAGTGTTACAGAAGTAGTGGTGTTTGTGAAATAATTATTTTTTAGAATGTGAATGGAGTATGTATGGACTAAATATCGAGACCGCATTAAAGGGACAATGAATGAAATCCTGCTTCTAACGTACACAAGACTGAATCACAAGAGTTGTCTCCTCTTCCCATACTGAAGTTCTGCTCTAATACAAATGTCTTCCACCCAAATCCAAGGTCCTAGAAAAATTGTCTACCCAGAGACCACCAAAGGATATTATTTTCTCTTCGGTATGAACCGTTCTCTTTCTGAAGGTTATTTAGGAAAATAAATAGGAAGATTATTTAAATATATTAAAAGATTAAATCAGTAAAGAAAGTGATTAAATAAAAATCTGTATTTGTATGAATCATTATTGCTTCTCTGAAGGCACAGAAGGCACTGATTGTTCCCCACTGAGTCCAATAGATGATTTGGACAGCAACGAGAATGTCAAATTCCAACGGAGGAGCAGTGTTTATTCAGTTTGGAACTATTAGCAGGCATGGGTGTGTCTGTGATGGCCATTGCAACATGGTTTTTGGTTGACATGCTTTAATTGAAATACTACCATGTATGTTTTTGTTTCCATTCCAGTTAACCATACATCATTAGTATCATCTCACCTTCCCCAACCTGGGTAAAACTTCCTTATTAAAACTGGCAATGGCCCATTCAAGTGTGATTATCCTCTCATCAAACCAGCCCCACATCAAACCTCAAACCAGTTCAGTAATGTCACGATTACGGTCTTTTATTCAACCACAACTCTATAAACAGTTTTGGCACCACCTCTGTGTAAGCCTTTATTATGTTCAATGGCAGTGAGAATTGCAAGATCTTCAAATGACCTATGACCCATCTTGGCCTGGCGCCCAAGAGTAAGAAAAGGCAATCAACAGACCCTGCAGCCCTCAAGATATATAGGACTAGTGTTGTGCTCAAAGGACAATTGATTTTCAAGGGCACTGAATTTTTATCTGAATAAAGAGACTGGACAAGGAGGAAAGGGGGAGAAATGTCAGTTTCAAAACAATACTGTATTTGAAAGACGAGAATACATCGTTTTTCTGTACCTTACTGTGTAAAAAAAAATGGAGAAGGCATTATATATACTACACACAATGATTTGAAAACATGTTATTAATAAATATCATTGTGAATATAAAAAACATAATGAATTTGCAATCCAAAACACTATATATTCCCATTTTTATATAATTGCATATCATCGACTTTATAGTATTTGTGTATTTAATGGCCCATTTACTGGTTTTGCTTATTTTTCACTGGTTCAAATTATAAAACAACCGTATAATTTAATAATTCTCAAATGAAGGTTTATAAGTTAACAATCAGAATGTTTCCCATTTTGCAAAAAGGTATTGTTCATTAATTAGGCTTGCTTTAACTTGCAATCCCTTCCTAGTTGCAATCCAATTTTGACAGCTTGTATAACCTTAACTAAAAACAATGTTGAGCTACAATGTAATTTGCTTCCGTTCATGTCACAAACATTTTGTAAAGCTGTAGAGTTTAACCGGTAGCCAATGGTTAATCATCTTTATAATTCATTGTGGCAGGCATTGGTTACAATCTTTCCCATTATCAATATCACCAGCTATGGTTTGTAAGGACTCTCTGAATGTGCAATGGTGATAGGTAGCTTAATAAATGTTAATAATTATGAATTTCAAGTAAATATATTGCAGACTATCATGTGACTAAATAATTGAATAACATGCTGCTAACTTCACCAAAAATGGACTAACATAAAATGGATATAGGATTAATACTAAAGCAACATCTAAAATAATGCCAACATTTATGTGGTTAACAATTAACACTGCAGCTGTCACTTGTAGTAATGCCATGGCCCATTGCAAATTATCGTAAGGGAGGGGCAGGGAAATCCTGCTTTGGCAGGAACTTGGCAAAGTGTGTGTGTTTGTGTGTGCGCATATGTATTTCTTGTTACTGCGTGGGTGTGCACATTAGCCAATATTCACATTTAATTGCATGCTAGTGATTGGGGACAGAACTTGTGAATGGCTACAGTAGTTAGACTCGTAGGATGTAGACATCAACAGCAATAATTATAAAAACTTGTATCAACCAAATCAGAGGTGTCAAACTCATTCCATGGAGGGCCTAGTGCCTTTGTTTCTACCTTGGATCTAGTTAGGAACACCACTAACCTGGTTTCCAAATGTTGTGTTTCCGCTGTGACAGAACATTTGTTTTTTTAATATAAAATAGTTTTTTTATATAGCATCATTTTGCTATGTAACAAGATGACACTGCAGTCACAATAACAAGACCCTGCTCTCCCTGAGTTTAAGAGTTGCGTGCATGTAGAGAATGTCATTTAAACAGACAACCTTAAACAAAGCTTAAATATTTGATGGTATTCCCCAATGTCCCAATCAAGCTGGGCCTATCCCAGGTAAAATCTAAATTGCCAACCTCATCTCCAGACTAGGTCTGTCATACATGCAGTTCTCCTTGTCCAGGTGCTTTGTTGTCCAAAGTGTGTGAGGTTGTAGCTTTTATATGGGAGCCATTGAAATGGCAATGTCATACTTACCGTAATGTAATGAGCCTATTCCTCACTGGCAGTTGTGCAGGCAATAAAAAAAATCTTAATTGATAACCTTACAATGATAATATCATATTGAGTCCTATTTGTCTCAAATGTCTTTCCTAAATATGTTCCTAAATAAAGAACTATTCCAAAGACAGATGAACAGCATACTATTTCTCTTTTAGTTATAGTTAAAAGGAACGTTGATGTAGTTATGTAAAATGTTATAATGCTATACCGTGAGAGCATGCACGTAGCATAATGTAGCTTGTTAAATAATTTGGATACCACACAGATCTAGGAGCTCATTATAAGTATGTTTGAAAAGGTAAGTCAGATAGCTAGCAACACAACGGCTAAATTAACGTTACATGACCTCTATTGTGACTGTTTCTTGATGTGCCTTTTAAGCAGTCTCTGTTGAAGTGATCCTCTCTTTGCATACATCATATTTGCATCATATGTAGTGGTCCTTTCTGTTCTGTTCAGTCTGCATTGCTGCCCATTACAAAACATACAAAATAAGCCATAAGAAATTGTGTACTGTATTTCCACCATCCTCAAGTAAGAGAGATCACTGGGAGAGCTTCACAACAATGTCTCTCTCAAAAGGTGTCAGCTGTCACCATCTTAAAATCATCACAAGCACTTTTTTTACTGGAAATGAAACCTGATAAAAATGTATGACTGCCGTACCTAATTTATCAAAAATATTTAGAAAAAAACTGTGTATTTCTTAAAAGTTGAACTTGATAGTTGTTTGTATGTATGTTATTTGTTGCAATGATTTCACAGCTGTATGCTATGTAAGCATTGCCCAAAAGCTTTTCTTAAGTTAGCTGATCTTTGCAAAGTACAGCATTCCCAAAGTGAGCATGAGAACTTAGAGACCCAGTCACTCAAATAGGTCATGTGATGAAATTTCTAGTATTTCAAGGGCACAGCTCTTTCCCGATGGGAAAGCAAGTGATATATAATCCCAGCACTGGATGAGACCATTTTCCACACTTTTAACAAAACTTGTGACAATCTATAATGTAAGAAAATATATTTATGTTAAAAAAATACTGGCGCTTCTCCTCCTAAGCCCAATGGGTAGGCCCCCACTGGGTACTCAGATACATATATTTGTTTTACAATAATTTGCGGTGTGAAAAGTGACAAGCTGATCTAAAAAAAACATGTTTTGAAACCATTAATAATTTAGACCTAAGTCTGTGAGGAGACATATTCTATACATTTGTAGACGTTTTGTCCTTTTTTACCTCATTTCCAGTTTTTGATTCACCCCCAGATCTCAGGCGGTGTCAAAAGCCTCTCTCTTCTGGTATTACTTTTGCCACACCATTTACCTATTCAGAGCTTGGATATATATTTTGGTAGCTTTAACACAAATTAGAGTTGGCGCTTTTGTGATTGCCATTGGTTTTCTAACCTGCATTATCCCTAGATTGTATCTAATTGAAAAATTGAGTAGGCTTGTTTCGGCTGCTTGACAGATTAGCTGCACATTTCTAATATCCCTATACTTCTTGTGATTGTGCAACATGCAAATTTCATTCAGGCAATAACAATGGTTTGGAGAGAAATGTTGATCCTGTGGCTAGGTTCAAACACTTCAGAAGTAGTGTTTTGAAAAACGTCTTACAGCAATAAGCCAAATTATACTACTTTGAAAAATGAATTTCAATGCATTATCTCCAACGCTCTTCCAAAATAAATAAGTAAATAAATGAAGTAGCACATTTGTGACATGTTTATTTAAGCATAGTGGAAGAGAGATCATGTAAGTCAGTCTCATCCTGTGAGCAAACTCTTTCCTACTGCAAACAGGGGATGCATGGAGGGTTTGGCACTTTGAGATAATAAACAATTAATTCCTAAATGCTGAGAAATATTGACATTTCATTGTTCACAAAGTGTCAGGAATAAAAAAAGCATGACCCTACATATTTTTCTTCAAAACACTGATTACATACATTTCAATCAGTTGCTAATGGTGCAGACTCACTACAATATACTTTCTTTTACTTTCATTAACAAGACAGAATGATAAAATGTGTCTACCATCGAGTATTGAACCTTAGCGCTTTGTGTAGCTTGGGTGATGCCATTGGATATGACTGAAGGCGAATTGTTTAGCAACTGTCATTTATTTCAAAGGAGTCATTAGTTAAGATGACCTCCGATGGCAATGCCGGATGCTGAATTTCTCTTTTGTAACGTTTACATTCGTTTATCCTGGACAATCCAGCCTCCCTCCGCCCACTGGAGCATCACCTGTGTGCCCTTCCCATAAAATTCCTCCACTACCAAAGAGGCTAGGATGATCCTGGGGGAAGCTACATTTACAGGCAGGTCAACACCATTCAGGGCTTAAAGCTTTAACACAGGATGAGGGTGGTATTTAAGGGGGAACATGAAGCTCACAGGTGTCAAACTCAATCCATGGAGGGCTGTGTCTGCTAAAATGTACATCAATTGAAAATAAAAATATATATTCTGTGCAATCATGAGGATAAATCTCATAATTTTTTTTTTTACATATTTGAACATGGATATTAAAAAATGTAACAGAGCACAAAAACCAAGCAGGTTGGCATAAAGAGACTGGAGACTTGAAAAATAGTATATCATAAATTGTAGTTTGCTTACCCTGGCAGAAATTATGATATTTTGGCATTGATATTGAAAATATGATTGCTCATGCAAATATGATCATTTAAGGATAGTAATCATATGAATCCATTTATTATCACATCGTTTTTTGGCAGCTTTGTAAATCTTAATGATAACAGAAAACTGTTATACAAAACTGCCAGAAGAACTGTTCGGTTTACAAGGATAAACCCACAGGAAACCTCAGTCGAGGTTACTGAGTAAGTAAGTAGGTTCGGACAATTCTTGAACAAAATGATTTGCCAGAAAGAAGCCTTTTCTGTGCCACTGCCACAAAAAAGCCCAGTTACAAAATGGCTGAAAAAACTTTGACACGCCTCACAGCTTCAAGCATTCTGTAATTTGAAGTGACGAGACCAAATTAGAGCATTCTGGTCACAACCATAAGCGCTGTGTTTGAAGAGGGGTCAACAAGGCCTATAGTGAACAGAATACCATCCCCACTGTGAAGCATGGTGGTGGATCACTGATTTTTTGGGGGTGTGTGAGCTCTAATGGCATTTTGTGAAAATTGATGGCAAGATGAATGCAGCATGCTATCAGATAATACTAGCAATCAATTTGCATTCTTCTGCATGAAAAGCTGCGCATGGGATGTGCTTGGACTTTCCAGCACGACAATGACCCTAAACACAAAGCCAAGTTGACCCTCCAGTAGTGAAAGCAGAAAAATGAAAAGGTTCTGAAGTGGCCATCAGAGTCTCCTGACCTAAATCTAGGCAGATATCAAATAATCTGGATGCATTTTGCCAAGATGATGGGGCAACTTTACCACCTGCATGATTTTGGGGCCATTTTCTTTGTTACCATGTTTTGTTTTTATCATTATGCCATTCTTTATGACCAACATTGAATGTTGAATGTGAATCTCATAAGAAATAAAAGACGTGATCTGTGGTTTGTGCTCTACCAACAATTCCAATCCATGGAGGTACCTCCTCACAACTTTCAGGACTTGGAGGATCTGCTACTGATGTCTTCTTGCCAGATCCCACAGGACACCTTCGGGGGTCTTGTCGAGTCCATGTCTCAGCGTATTGCCGCTGTTTTGGCGGTTTGCAAAGGACGAATAGAATATTAGGCAGGTGGTCATGTTCTTGCTCATCACTGTAAACGTGTGTGTGCATACATATATTTTTTATATATATATTTTTATATATATTTTATATATTCAGAACTGTTTCATAGATATGACTGGGTATAAGTACATTTGCTGCAGATGGAAATTTATTTTAATTGATAAGGATTGATAAGTCTGGCATTTTTTTTATTGTATACTTAGTTTAGTTAAAGACACACGAAAGACTGTAAGCAAAGAAAAATTCTTAATTACATCTCACCTCTCAACAATCAAATAATTTACAACTCTTCTTCCATGCTAATCAACTAATTACTACACCTCCCATAAACAATCAATGACAGCATTGTATTATATACTCACCCAGTCCAGTCTCTTTAACTGCAATCTCGTCTTTCACCTGCTCCAGTCAAGTCTTGTTCTTGAACTCCACCATCATTAAATCTCACGGTGGTATCAGCTCTTAGTTTAAAGCCTTAGAGTTCATGTTGGTCCATTTGCTTCAAGCTGGCTCTGTACCTGCTTCTGTGCATTTCCTTCCACATAAATACTTCTCTCGCACGCTAGTTGGTCACCCACAGCTGTTCCTGCCCGGCACTCTGATGAAATTCACACACATACATCCTTGGGACTCTGGATTCTGTGGAACCATACAGGCAAGCTCTTTTCACCTACGGTACCTGAGCACACAGTTACCATTTCACCAAACTACCTTACCTGCCGTCCATTCCCAGTCAGTGCAATATTGAAGGTGTGGTCTGTAGCTAGTAAACATGTATGGGATTGTATGTATAAGTGGTACAACATGAATATTCGCATGCATGGCTGGTGGCATAACAGATAGACAATCAGTAGCACAGCCAAAGCAAATGGAGACAAATGATAGTTGCCTGTTGATTCCAGGGATTTACTGTTTTGAAACGGTCTGCTCATTCCATCACCTAAAGCAATGAGAACAGATGTCAGGCATTATGCTTGATCAGCTATGAACACTATATTTGCCCACTAGAAATGTTGACAAACACTCAAATCATGCAGTTTGACTGAGTCTGCATCAGTGCGCTGCTTGCAGCTCATCAAAATGTTATTCTCCCCTTCCACCCTGCTCTCTCCTCACTTACATTTTTTTTTATTTTTCACTCAGCTTTCTCTCTTCATTTCTGGAGAGTATGATTTGTCATGGTGACTGAGAGAGGAGATAGAAAAAAAAATGTTTACTGCAGGAAAAAAATTCTCTAACGCCCCTTAATGTATTCTTTTAAAAGAATTGACGCAGTGGCATGGAAAAAGATTAATTTATCACGCCATCAAGCACAGGAACAGCTGCAGAGAGGAATGGGTGTAAATTGCGAGACGCTGACAATGCCTGCATTACAGATGGATTTCACTGTCTGCATTTCATATTGAGATGCGGGGAAAAAAATAAAAAATATAGCAATTTCGTCAGCCCTCGTCAAAACTTTCTGACGGGGGTAATTTTGATCCATTAGCTTTCTGCTTCTCGCCTCGGCCAATTTTCCATCCTTCACTTTTCCTGTAGAAGACGAACTGCCCCGGGGAGAGATCACTCTGGCTGTAATAGCATCTGTTTTCAATGTAAAAATGGGCATACTTACATATCTGTCGGAAGCACACCGTCCCCTTCCCCCTACACATTCATCTCAGTGTTGCTGAATTATATGCATGGATATGAATTGATATCAAACAAGCGTAAGCTTTACTTGGAAAATGGAACATATCAACATTTCCCGACATTGGAAGATATTGGTATTGATTCTGCTGTGATGGAGAATGGAAAATCAACAACTTAAGCACCATTTCAGTGTTTTTATTTCTACATTACAATTTTATATTTAATAAATCAATGTGTTTATATTTTGAAGTGTGCGGGCATTGGGAAAAGAAAATGAATACGGAATTAGAAATTTACATAAAGTCTACATCAGTGATAGAATGGTCTACAACCTTACAGCAGAAACAAACTACATGATATTCAGCTGTATCAACAACAAATAAACAGAATAACAAGTGGCATGTTATTAAAATTGACAGTTGGAGCTGGAGTCTAGATCCAACAATAAATGGTCAATAAGAAACTTAATTCCATGCAGAAGCATTTAGAAATGCCAACAACCAAAACCGGAGAAATTTAAACTAGCGCTTCCTCTGTCACTAAAATGGTTATACGGGTCCACATTTGTGCGTACGATGATCACGCAAACACACAACTGAGGTGCGCAATTCACATTTTGGTTCAATTAACGTATTTATTACATAATAAACTCAAACATACAATGTGTCATTATTATTTCGCACACCTATTCTTTTTCTACTGATGTAATCCAAAAGTAATCATAACTTTTTTCAAATCTATCTGTAATCTGATTACAATATTTTTGTTGGAAACGATAACAATACTACAGTTACTTGTAATCCGTTACACCCCAACTCTGGTTATAGTAACCTCTGTGTAGCTATTGTTGCTTGCGATGCTCAGTCTCTCCGTTTTCATTTGATTCGTAAAGTCTTGCATAGATTTCCTGTTTACTGTATGCAGCATTTAATTAATTTGCTTTGTTTTGTCAAAGGTTTGTTTTCGACTGGCATGCTGACATGAATGGAAGCTACTGGTAACAAAAAAACATTAAACCCCTCACTTTGACTCTGGTCTTGTAATTTCGGCAGCCCGCTGGTTTCACAACTGGGGAAGAATGCGGACATGAGAAGGCTGAGAATAAACCTCCAATTTGTTGGAGTACAATGCATCCGTGGATGACTTTTTCTTCACTTGGAGGATTCACGTTGCCTATCCAGCACCGCTGGGTGCGGAATCATTACAAAATGTGTTGGCCTGCAAGGTGGTGCAGGAGAACCTGGATCTGTAGAGCTCACTAGACGACCATCCCCTTTAGGCGTATGTCCAACCTTTAGACAAGATGATGGAATAGAGATGGGCCCTGGTTGACTGTCTAAAGATGACGACACTGGAGGATGGCCGCAACAACTCTTGGTGCCCTTGATGATAGGAATAATACAGACTGTCTATATCGACTTTCGACTGAGCGACTGCCAATAATGCACACCTAAACTTTGAGACTGGGACAATTTGGAATGGCACAACACCGACATCTTGAATTCAGACGGATATTGTGAAGGTCAAGGTGATTGACGGGTGCTTTTTGAACACCTGAACATTACCAACACCATGTTCCTTAGCGTGGTGGACAGGGATGACAAAACTTGAACCTGATGTTCGAGCGGTTCCCCAGGCTTGCACGGATTTCTCAACTTTTCAGACCTGAGGTACACCATCGGAAAGAGAAGAAACAATTCCCAGGTGGAGAGTGGCCTTAATGGAGGGACACGTTAGTGTAATACTCAACAAAAACTCATGTAGCACTCTCAAAGTTACAATTATTTATTATCTGGATGTTCTGTGTCCATGTTATTAATTAATAAATATATTTATCCTTTATCTCTGGAAAAAACTTAACATTTACATTCAGATGTAATTCCCATTTATAGGTGTATTTGGTCATTTAATTGTGCATCTAGCAAGAAGAATGTCTAGCAATGGTTCTCTTCTGCTAAGGCTCATTAATGCCATAGTTTGCAATATTAATAAATAACAGATACAAATTATACTCTCTCAAACTATACTTTTGCCAGATAAGCCTACTTAGCAGTTTTGAGAAGGATTTAGGGAAAGTTAAAAGTTCAAGTATTTCTGTCAACTGTGTTATAATTAGCAACTGGCTAAGCAAGGAGCAGTTGACCAACGTGCCCACCCCACCGACAGACTCGCACTATTGCTGGAAGTTAATTGACACATAGTGTGTTCGTTTTTTCGAAGGCCAATAATGGTGAAACAAGAGTGGAATAATATCAATGGTGGGTTGATTAGACAAAAGTGGCCAAGTTGGAGTTTTTAATGCTTTTGATATTTGTTTGTTATAGTTAGCAGTAGAACTTGTAAAAATGTGCATATAATTCCGATAGCTTTTAATGAGGTACTCATAAATGGTCTGTAACTACAGGTTGCTTGAGATTGACCGATTACAAAACCCTGCTTTAGAACATTCTATCAACCAATTAGGGCTGTCTATGTAAATGTATTTGTAATAAATAGTCCTTGACACCCACATTTTTATTTCCAGTATGTTTGATCAGTGTGGAACAATAAATAAAAGCCACAGCTCGGTACATGGAGCAAAAGAGGAAAAGAAAACTTCTAGGTAGCATTGCAAGCTATTTACTAGTAAGTACAGGAAACAGCCTAAATCAAGACAACACCTGAGTAAATTACGAACACTTGCTAGGTGAAACACAAAGGTGGTAGAGAGGTCTTATCTAGCCCTAAAATCTATCTACATGAAAGACATGTGGTTAAAAGCTTTCTTATACATGAACTAGTGATTTTTGCTTAAATGCAGTGACAATGCTAAAAGGCAAGGACAATTTACAAAATTATGCTTTCAATTTGTAAATAGTTCATTCGATAAGGATGAAAAATACCTTTTTTGACAGTGTGCACTTTAATCACACAATCATTGGTGAGATCTAATGAGCATAGCAAACCCCTTGTCAAGACCTTTGCACTGTAACTGTTTAACAGCTACGTCTGTCGCCATGTTGTATTACACTTAATCTTCCCTCTACCCACTCAGCATGAGATGTCCATTAACTCAGAATTTTCAGAGTTATCAGGTTCATCCGGCATGGTCGTCAATTTGCCCATAATGTTCTATCCAGAAACTGGGCCATATTTATTCTGTCCGTTTGTCTCCAAATTTGGACAAAGACTAGATTCATGAACAACCATGAAAATCTACAAAAATTAAAACAACATTGATTAAAAAAAACATTCCTGATAAATTTGCTTTTCAGATGCTCTGATTTGTGCAAAATAGTTGTCAGAAAATTATAGCTGCCATGTCATTGCACATTTGTACTTTATGCGGTAACACTGCTAATTTTACTAACTAGCATCCAGGATTAACGTAACTCTCTATGTACATCTTCACATACTAGTTACACAACAAAGCATATCGAATTTATTGCTGATTAACAATCTTGCTTTATGCGGGTAAACTAACCTTAGCTTATATAGGTAGCTACTAGCATTAGCTTGAACAAGAGAGAGTATTAATATGAACGCAAATAAGGAAGGTAAATGACAAAAGCACAATGAGCAAATCAAGGATCAGTCTGTTAAAGACTAGTCTAGAAAAATAAACCCCCTAACTCTGCCCCTATGTATAGCCTAATATTTAGCTCTGGGTTAAAACCTCAGCCATGCTCCTGGTCGAACTGAGGGTGGTAGTTTTGCAGGGGGAAGATGGACATGATGTGGTGAATGTTTTACCTAGACAGTGAATGTTATAGTTGTATTTGAAGTTTTGGTGGACTTACAGTAGGGAGAACAAGTATTTGATACACTTCTGATTTTGCAGGTTTTCCTACTTAAAACGCATGTAGAGGTCTGTAATTTTTACAATAGGTACACTTCAACTGTGAGAGACGGAATCTCTCACAATGCAAATTAATTATTAAAAAATCATACAATGTGATTTTCTGGATTTTTGTTTTAGATTCCGTCTCTCACAGTTGAAGTGTACCCATGGTAAAGGTTACAGATCTCTACATGCTTTGTAACTAGGAAAACTCAACAAAAAAAAATCTAATAATTGTTCTCCCCACTGTATCTAAAAATATATCTATATATACACTATTCTTAGACTGAATGTTATGTTCAAATGCCGGAGTGATGTCCTTGTGATTGTATTTAACAAAAGTATTGTTAATGCGTCCAAGTGCATCAGCTGCAACTACATTTAAATTAGATTGTTTGCAAATCATGAAACAACAGCCAGAAAAGATTGTCCTTTCAACTTTCACTTTAGCCAAAAAGGGCCATAGACGGAAGTCTTTTGTATCATTGTCCTTTCAAAAACATGAAAAAGACATATTTTCAATTACATAAATAAGACGTCTTTTCAACTTTTGCTTTCAACCAAAACTGGACATCGATTCAATGTTGAGTATAGTTGTCTATTCAATGTATTTTAAATGACAGTGTGCTATGTTGGTACGGTTTTCAATGTGAACATTTCTTATGGTGATTGAATTGGCAAATTCTCTGATCTCATTTAAAAATAGAATCAGTATTATGAGGAATGTCTCTATATCTAGAAAATCATTTTATTACTGTTGTGCAAAAAAGTAACAATTCATCTAACCAAGCATTTCAAACCAAATAGTCAATTCTATTTCCAAAAAAAGTCAAACAAATGTTATCTACCACTATGGCATGAAAAAAGAAAAAAACATTGAGCTTGAGCAAAGAGATGGCAACTCAGTGCTTGTGAGCAACGCTGTTTTCTTGAGTCATCAACTGAGGGATACAAACTCAAATATTTGGATCTTTGCCCAATGGAATCGCTACAGCAAAACGCAATGTGAAATCTCAAGATTAACAAATGGTTAAGGCTACCTGGGTTGCTCTCCTGGCAGATCATCCACTATTCCTCCACTATCTGCACACATCTTCATTACTGATTCCATCTGTTTCAGGGTCAACTTTCACAATCATAACCCAAAAAAAACATTAGAAACTAATCTGATGAAAAAAAATTTCAGCAAGTGCCAGAATATCGACTGTCTGACCACCATTATCGTTGCAGTAAAGTTTCTGACATTGATTACAATAGTCCAGAGGTTTTGCCAAGCCTGGCCATCCAACATACTTTTTTGGCACCTATCAGGGATGCCAATAATTACAAATTGAGAGGGTCAATGACATATTGAAGCTACACTGGTCACTCTGAAAATAAAAGTGCTGGATAAAGATTACAGCATAGTTAAAATCCTAGTTGAGTCACAAGAAGGGCACTGTTCCAGAGCCGATTGTGTCGAGTTCCACGAGAATAAGGCCAGATAGGGAGATGAACTTAGAGTACTGAGGGCTGTTGGGGAGAAGAACGAGAGCGGATAGAGAAGGTATTGGAAATCAGTGCATCTGTAGGTGATGAAGAGCGCAATAACAGAGAGGAAAAAAGAAGATTGTGTGTTTATTCATGTATTTTTGTCCACATCCTTGTTTCATGTAACAAAAACTGTCTTTGTTATTCCTTTGCAAACTAAGTTTCTATACAAAATGCCTGCAGAAGAAATGTGTATACTCAGTATTTGATCAGTATTTCTCAAGTCGATATTATACAGATTATTTTGGCATAATGCTGATTTAACATAAATAATCTTATTATGAGAAAGGGAAATGCTGTGCAGGGAGTGTCAGAAATTATACTGCATTAAGATTTTTTTCTCTCCAGGTAACAGCAGGAGAGAAGAGGTAAAAGCTCAGAGAAGACTGAGTTAATAAAGAAAACATGTTGTCAGCTTGCAATCTCTCCCACTTACAACATAATTAAATTTCTCCTATGAAAGGAGATACAGTTTTTAATTATTTTTTTTCATTTTCTTATGAGGAGCAATAGGTGAGAGACCTCAATTATAAAATTCTAATTTAAAAAAAATGAATAAATAAATCTACGCAGACAAAATTGTGGAAGAAACTAGAGAAGCTTATGAAGTTCCCACTATTGCTTTAATCCCATTAAAGAGGAGAGGAATGGATGAAATTGAAAGTGACGGTAGTGTCTTTAGGAGACGGTGTTTGATTTCCAAATTATCATTTTCAGAGTCAATAATAAAATGCTTATGATAGTGCTAGCTATGCTGACAGGGTTTAATAAGGTCTGGGGCAGTGGAGCGCATCAAACAGAATGGAACACGCGCCTAAGTGTGTGTCTCTGTGAGTGAGTGAGTATGTGTAAAAGAGGGCTTGAATCGTGAAGTTCCCCTCTATACTGTAAATGTGAACATTCCTTCCAATTTGCGACTTTGGTGATCTGATTTTCATATAAAAAATATATGAAAACGTTTTTCTTTCCTTTCCAAAAAAATCTGCTTAGAAGGATTTGAGTGAGGAATAGAAGCATTCAATTTCCAGTTGTCTCTGAATTTTAACCCTACAACAACCCAATAATCTGCTGTCAGCAACACATGTAAAAAAACGTTGTGACAGGTGTCGCTTTACCACAGTTTTGAGACCAATTGCTGTAGTTTAGAAAGTTGTCTCATTCTGGCTTGATTTAGGATCGTAAATGTGCAACAGTTTGAGGTGTCATTTGCTGTATTTGTTATTCCATAATACGTTAAATGTTTTCAATCGGGGACTGGAGTGTAGACAGACCAGGTTAGCACCTGGATTCTTTTAAACCTGCAGAATACGGTTTGGCATTGTTCTGTTGAAATAAGCAAGGCCTTCCCTGAAAAAGACGTCTGGATGGCAGCATATGTTGCTCCAAAACCAATATACCGACCGGCAAAAGGTCCCCATGAGTTCAATTTCTTGTAATTTTACTATACTCAAGGGGACCAAATTTAGGCCTAAAACACACACACACATCTCCGGATAGAATGTAAGAGACCACTGCACCTTTTTCCCCAAAAAGTCAAAAAGGAAGATTTTGAGTGAGGAACAGAAGGGTTCAAATTAAGAGGCCATTACAAATTCAACGGTTCTGTTCACCAGTAAAAACTTTGGTTTTCAACTTTTAAGGAAGGGATAGAAAAAAATGCAGTGGTCAAATTTTTTACGGAGCTGTAGATTGTTCAAAATACAATGGGGAGAACAAGTATTTGATACACTGCTGATTTTGCAGGTTTCCCTACTTACAAAGCATGTAGAGGTCTGTAATTTTAACCATAGGTACACTTCAACTGTGAGAGATGGAATCTAAAACAAAAATCCTGAAAATCACATTGTATGATTTTTAAATAATTAGTTAGCATTTTATTGCATGACATAAGTTTTGATACATCAGAAAAGCTGAACTTAATATTTCTGCAGTGTGTGCAAACCTGGTCAAGAACTACAGGACACGTATGATCTCTGTAATTGCAAAGGTTTCTGTTGTAAGTGGGAGAGATTGCAAGCTGACAAAATGTTTTCTTTATTAACTCAGTCTTCTCTGAGATTTTACCTCTTCTCTCCCGCTGGATTTTTGATTCCGTCTCTCACAGTTGAAGTGTACCTATGGTTAAAATTACAGACCTCTACATGATTTATAAGTAGGAAAACCTGCAAAATTAGCAGTGTATCAAATACTTGTTCTGCCCACTCTATATGCTGCCTGCACAGAACTACAAGTCACCCATGCCATGTCAGACCACAGGACAGTTTTTCACTTCGCCTCAATCCATCGTAAATGAGTTCAGACCCTGGCCTTTTTAGATATTTTTAATGTATTTTTTTCTTTGCATGGTAGAGTTTTCACTTGTATTTGTGAACACAGCGACAAACTGTGTTCATAGGGATGAATCAATACGCACATTTGTATTGAACTCTTCGGTACAGGGTCGACCCAGTCCTTCCTCTGAGAAATGTTTTTTTCTTATTCAAAACATCATCACAGCAGACTGGGCGCTGCTAGCTAGTAACTTCACTCAACACAATGGCTTTTCATCATTACTTTAAGGACGTGCCTGCCTAAAAATGATTATATGGATCTGTCTGCATGTCTGCTACATTGTACATGAGTATGTGTTTTTATATTCAATTCGCTTAAACAAACTTGAATTAGTTTAAATAAACACATCTGTCTTTAATTAGTTGAAACAAACACAAACTCAGATACTTGGATGTTATTCTGACTTCTACCTGTTATTGGACAAACTGTGGCATCCTTCACAAAAATAATAAACATATTTCCAGGAAAGTTAAGCAAAGCAAGCATTCGCTCATCAAAATGAAATAACAATTGAGAATGTTTATTCATGTAGGTGTTTTTGGCAACTTTCACAGGATGACAGCGAAGGAGCCTACATTAGTGTGTGAATACAATCCACTACCTCTGGAACCTCATAGCTGCTATCCCTGCATTTCAGTTGCACATGTACCTTTATTTTGCCTTCACTGAACATTTAGAATTGCTATTTGTGCTTGCATATGCTTTCATTGCACATCTATACATTGCACTTGTAACGTACATCATACTTACTTCTTGAAAATAGTGATACATTTTCTGCCCTCTTTTTATTTGTGCTTCTGGTTAGATGCAAGCTGCATTTCACTGTACTGTATTTGTACGGTTCGATGACAAAGTTGAATCTAATCGAATCACTAGGCAAATAGTGAAACAGTATACATTTGCTTGTTAAAAGGATATTATCATAGGAAAAAGGTATTTCCAATGGTAAATGTATGTTATTGTTTTTGCAATTACTTGTAATTAGTACAGTCAGGCTCAGAACACCATTTGGGCTTCATTGTGGTTTAAAAATGATCTGTTGTTTAAAAAGTTCATATTTCTATCTTCCAGACGTAGCAAACATTACTTAAAGTATTTTTTGGGTAAAATAATTAATGTAAAAAAATCCAAGTATTATTTTAACACAATCATCTGTTTATGTAACAAAAAATATTTAATAGTAAATAATATATGACAAATGATAAACAACATATTTTACTATTCTAGCACTGTGGGTTTAATTGCCAGCACAGGCCAGTAACTAACTATTGTAAGTAGCTCGGGATAAGTCTGCAAAACATGACTATCCTATTGGATTCCAGCCAGGTTATATCTCCAACTTTCGAACATCCTGCATTGAGAATGACTGCTGGGTTAGAAAAAACTGTTTCAGCACAGTAAAAAGTTCTGGAAAAGAAAGAAGTCAGCTACAAATTAGTAAGTTACTGTAGCCAAAAGCATAAGAATGCTGGCAGGTCTGATTAACCAGTCTTCTATTTTTGTGATGTAGCAACCAGTGCACAACCAATGCTCTATGTAACGCATTGAAAGCTGACCTTGCAGAAAGGTGCCTCTCCATCTTTGTACAGTTCAGTTAGAAACTCCCTGTACCTGGTTGTTATTCTGGTTGTGAAGTGTTTCCACCTCAGATCCTCTGCTGCAAGTCAGGGAATTTGTTGTACTAGCTACTAGCTACTCTCTCCGTACTGTTTTCATTCACTCACTGAGGTTTTGGCATCATGCACCTCTCACTCACCCACGGCTTTGAGTGGGGCTACACTACAAGTACAAACACATGAATGAAAACACATTCTACATGCACACGTTCTCTGTGGGCCTCCTTATGAGTAGTGATACTTGTTTGGGTAACAAATAATCTGACACTGTTTTCTATTGGAATTTTCTTTAGGTTTTAGATAATTGAAAGCATTGGAAATGAAAGAATCCTCTAGTTGTCTTTTTGAGTGGGTGAATATAGGTTGTAATCTCATGGATCAAACATTTTATCAAAATGTTACCCATTGTCCAAGTTGAAATGTTGTGGTGCATCCAGTGGCATGTGAGTTCTGACTGAAATCCCTGATGGCGTGCCCTCATATCGCAATGCCTAGAAGGCCTCTCAGATCTAGCACACATTGGACCAAGTCTTGCAATGTAATAGCCTGAACTTCCAAAGCGCTCCGTATCACTCTCAAGCATCCTGATTTCCTGGGCAAAGGGACGGTTTTGACAAAAAATGGCTGCACTGTGGAATCGTTACATTTTGTTCGGATAACAACATTTATTTTATTTTAGGTTCTAAAAACATTTTTGCACGGTTGAGTCCATGTTGTTCCACAACCTCTACCTGACCAGATCCATGACTGGTATTTCGATAAGTACTGTGGCCAGGAAGTCTTTAAGCTGCCATAAACCTGACATGACATCCAATAACTTCCACAAGGCTTTGTCCATTAATGATTACATAAATATTATTGACGCTGCCACATAAGATGATTTATGGGTGAGAAACTCTATTATATGTGGGTGTGAGAGCATCATTAGAATCTCCACTGTCGGTCACTGACAGATACCAGCCTTTTATGAAAACAATGCCCTGTCCTTTCAACTAACCTTTCTCTGGGGAACAGGGATAGACAGACAAAAGAAAGGAAGAAGAAAAGAGAGAAAATGGGTAAGAGGAGAAAAAGACAAATACCTATACATTGAAAAACAGTAGAACAAGGCAGTAAATGTAGTATTTTTTCTTCTGTTATACTGGGGGTGTGGGCTGGTGGTGGCATTATCGCACACGTAGGGCTGTCAAGGCCACGTCTGAACCCTCATTAGATATGCGAGCACATTAGCGGCGACGGCTGTCTTGGTAAAGGTCAGGGTTGGTGGAGGATGCTGGGGCGAGCACACGGCGGAAGGAAGCAGCAAGCTGAAACCTTCACACTGCTTCTCAAATGGCATTCTATTCCCTATATAGTGAATTACTTTCACCAGAGTCGAGATCTCTGCCAAAGGCAGTGCACTACGAAGGTAATAGAATACCATTTGGGAGACAAGCCTTCAGACTCACCTCTTTGAACTTCAATCATTTTTGCCCGGGCTTAATAGGTCCCCCGGGAGGATCAGAGGAGAGGAAAGGCGAGGGGGAAACAGCCTTAATGGGACATCACACCACCTTGACATTTTAATTAAGAAGATTCTATATTAGCATGCGCCATAAAGTTGGGCAGTCACAGCATTATCAGAAATATACTTGTAAAAAACGTGTAGAAAATAACAATAATTACAATTGCCATAGTCATACAAATGTAAGTGTAACAATCACTTATTGTAACATGTCTTCAGTTCCTGAATAAAAAAGGCAATTCAGTGACTAACTTTTTGGTGCAATTTTTAACTCAAGATAGTGGCATGAAGAGAACATCAATTTTGTGCTGTGGACCGATGTCAGTACCCTAAAAAAATATTAAATTCAAATGCAAATGTAACTTCTTTGTAAATTTAAAATAAACATATAATCATGACATGTCAAAATATTAGATTCAGAGCTCATGCTACACAGCAAACTTTGTAAAAGGTTTTAAAAATAAGTTTTGGTTGACAACACATTCTAAGAAATGTCATAAGGCAATGGGGTAATAGACTGATGCAGTTTGGTGCATGAATAATGGCATTCACCAATATATTGTTCAAATCCTGCCATCAGGTTATAAATCAAACACTGGAACATTGTTTCCCACCTCCAGCCATTTGGGATGATGCACTGTTTCAGTTTTGATGATTCAATATTTTTGACAAAAACTGATGAAACTAAGGCTGGGATTCTTAATGCAGTTAAACTAGGGAAAGTAGTGATCAGACGTCAGTTGTAACTAAGATAACCAAGATCTTAAATTGAACACTTATGTATTGCATAAGTTTTTACTTTGACTTCTTAACATTTAGCTGCGTTACAAAGTGTGGCTGAAATACGTCTAATTGTGCGTTTTTGTGATAACCGATATTATGTAATGTCAGTGACATCATAGTAATCATAAAATCAGCAAAACAGGGGTTTATACTTTTACATGACTACCCCCTAATTTGTCCCCATAAAACATCAGAACTGTCCTTTAGTCAACTGCTGCATTTCATGCACAGATTAAACAATAAAATCTACTGCAGGAAGAGGATTTGATAAAGAGTGCCAGTGATTGGTGAACTAATATAAATAACAAATCAGACAATAGGTATCTCTTTATCTGTGGTCAAGTTCATACGTTTGCTGTGGATGATGTATTAATCCATTCAGACGCATTAACAAAACAGCTGTCCTTCTGAACTGAGCTGCAGTACAGCAGGGAAACTGCACAGGGATGTCGCCGTGATGCCATGTTAAACAGCTGAGTTCAATTGTCATAATGCTACAGTAGAAACTTAGGATGGATTAATCACATTGTAATGACTCTTCAATAATGACCCAAACGACAAGAGTGGAAAAACTGACTGCTAGTGACATGTTGATAGCCAACTACAATCTGAAAAAGTTTGACTTGGTTTATATACTGTTCTCGTGTTAGATTTTTGCTTATCTCACGTTGTTGGGTTTATACTGATGTGCACAACAGAGGCTGTTCATGGTTACTTCACGTCTGGTATGTTGCCAAATGTAAGAGGGTTTTTGTTGTATTTACATATTTGTAGGAGAAAACATTCAGGTGTATTTCTAATTGTCAAACTCTTTAAACACAGAGCAAAGTTCAATGAGAATCAGAAGGGCCTGGATGGTAAATGGCTTTGTATTTCATATAGACCTGCTGGGTATCAAACTGACTGTGGTGTACCAGTCTGTGCATCCAGGCATGACACATATTTCAGTTCAAATACTCTAGAAATGCTATTAAATAACTTGAATTCAGATGCGTCAAAACACTGTGTTATGATATTATGTTTAATGTTCCTGCAAGCAGCTGAAAGATCAGGATAATTAATACTGTTAATGTTAGCCAATAATATTAACCATTTAATATGTAGTAATATCAAAAGTATTTTATATCATAAAATAAATGTAGGGCTACTTTAAGATGAAACATTTACTTCTTCCTATTGCCTGAAAAATTTACCTCTTGCTATTGCCTTCTGTCCTTCTCAGAATTACACCTAGTCAGTGCAGTGAACTCGCTCAAGTTCTAATTTTGACAAATCCCATCTTGAGCTATGAACAAAAAAGCAGTTATTGATCTGGAGGCCACCTAATTTATCACACTACCTGAAATTCTTCAAAATATATTTGACCATGGGGGCTATTCAATACCATTTTCTTCCTTTGCCCACAGAATTAAACTGGTCTTCTTTTCCAGCCCAAAACTGAGTGATGACAGCTGTCAGAGGGAGGAGATTTGTGACAGAAACCCTCTCTTTGTTGCTTTTTCCTCTCTGCAGGCTTCATTTACAACATAAAATTCCTCTGTCCTCACAAACCACTGGTCTAAACACGTTTAACTGCACTGAGAGAAATGCCTGGTCTTTACTATAGGCCTTATATGGAAAAGAATAACTTTTAAATGTAATACTTTATCTACTGATTTAGATTATATTGCAACAGACGTAATCTCACCCACAAGATGGCTGTCTTCTATGACTAAATAGTAAAATATTATGACGAAATGCATGTAATCGGCTCCCTTTACTGTGAACTGTCTAGAACAGACTAAGAGCATTAATACAAAGGCATATGGCAGATCAAGGGACTGAATTAGCCTTGCATTGATGGGACAGGGAAGACAATAAATACAAGCTCTCCACCTATCTTGCAATTGTATATGGTAAGCCCATTTTGGAGCTGCAAAATTCAGGCCAACCATTTGTCTTAGTAGTTCCAATGATTTCAGGAAGGGAGACTAGGGGATGAAGAGGAAAATATCAGGGAAGTTGTGTATGTCTCTTCACCCGGGAGTTATGTCCTGTGTCCCTGGTGTCGATCCATTACTGAACACGGCCATTACTCTGGGAGCAGAAGCTGCTTTTGGTGGCTTCTGTTGTGGCTATATTATTACGCTGATAACTAAGCGCTCATTTGGCAAGTATCTTTCAACAGGCATATATATCAGTCCCGGTCCTGCAAAGGAACCATGAGGAGAGACTAACCTGCACCAGTGAAAAACCATTCAACATGGCCCAAAGAATAGAAAACTCATTATTGTAGTGTGGCTTCTAGAGAACATTTAACAAGTAGAGGACATCTTAATTACTTTTCCAGTGAGTAGTCCACTGAAAATGTTACAAACTATATAGAGTTATTTACTTTTTAAAATCAGGTTAGGCAAGATATATTCATTCAATATATAAATATTGCTTTTGAAGCTATGTCTGTACACTTTTCCTACCCTTCCTTTTTCATCTTTGGAGTACAAAGGCTAAGAGCATACAGTATGCTGTAATTTGTTTCTAAATGGGACAACAAATCCATGCAGTGTTATTGTGGGCTAAAAATTATCGACAACTACAGGCTGGTGTGAAGCGCAAAGATAGTTTATTTGACTCTGGACTCAATAAATTCTAATAGAATGAACTGTCATCTTACATCACTCTGAATGTTTACATTCAAATTGGTTTGCTACATCCAAGGGATGATAAGAGATTGACACAACAACAAGTACTCTGAAAAACAATCTTGTGCTGAGTTACCAACCCAGTCAATAGGCTTGAGTGTTTCATAGTTTCTATCAAGTCTGAGTTCTACTCACTGTTCACAAAACAGCCTTTTCCCATAAAAAAATATTGTTTCCTTTGCATTCTCTTATACAAGGAGAGACTGTTAAAAAATTGTTTCTGTTTACAGTACATAACAGCCACTGATAACAGTTATTATAGGCTTGTTTTTGTTCTAGATCTTAAAGGGCATTATGATTTTCTGGTAGGACAGTCATTTGTTTTATAGTGGACACTTTCGGGTTATTGGACATGTTATCAAAATATAAGTGGACTGGTACATTTGAATTCAGCTAATGTTCTCATACTAGTTAGAACCACCTCAAGTTCATTTTATATGCCACAACCATAAACTTCAGGTGCACATTTCTTCTAGATTTTTTGTAGGTATTCATTTTCTAACTTAAAGTATTATAGAAAATGCTCTGCCTATGGCAATTCAGAACATAACTTTTTATCTAATTGAAACATATCACCTCAATGTGTTTAGGCTAATGCAAATAATGTTTATCAAATTATGTCTGCAGATGTCAAATTTTAGTTTCAAGGTCATAACAGGTTTAAGGAACTATTGAGAAGAATGTGTACCAACATGTAATTAGTTTAGTGAAACAAAAAACAAATGTCTAACATGTGGATGCACTGCAGGCTATAGTTAACTCTCTTTGCCAGACACAATTTGTAATTTGTTTTTCTCCTCCACTGGAATGTGCAGTAACCTGAAGTTTGAGTGATGGAAGCTAAGATAAGGATACTTATCTGTAAAAGTTTTATACCCACAAGATATTCTGACATTTAATAAGAAGGGATTAAAACAATAAAATAAACAACAGCCTGAGAAGGCCACTCCCACATTAATAATAAACAACAGCTTGAGAAGGCCACTCCCACCTTAATAATAAACAACAGCCTGAGAAGGCCACTCCCACATTAATAATAAACAACAGCCGGAGAAGGCCACTCCTACATAACTACATGTGAGTGTAGTACTGTTTCTCCCCCTTTCACTATTTCACCACAAGATGAACTTCTCTGAGAAAGCAGTAGGCTACACCAAGCACAGTACAATACAATCTATCATCAATACCACAGATGCTGCTGGATTTATGGGCGTATCTACTGTACCTTTAACACGTTTTTGTCCTTAGGATGAACCGGTTAGTGACAATAGCTATAGGTGGATTGTTTACCAGGCAAAGAAATTCAAATCGATTCACATTTTTCATTTAAATTCACAAAAACAGAGAGCAGCCAATAGGCAGCTGAGAGACCAATGTGTGAAGTGAATGCATTAAACATGCAGCTCAAAGAACCCTTTTGATCTTGTTTAGGGACAAACAATATCGTACCTGTACTAGTCAACAGGTTGTACATGTAAACTGCAGAGAAAATGTCACTAAGCCTTGTTATTTGAATGTTTAATTGTTATTTAGAAAAGCTCGAAGCAGGTTTGTCTCCCTTTACTATTAGAGTGGTCAGAACTGAAAAGAACAACTGCCCCCTTTGCTGTAAGTGCCAGGCTGACCGCAGTACTGCATGCCTTATCTGCCAGACTACTGGGGCATTAGGTATAAACACACACACACAGACACACACACACACAGACACACACTTTGTACAGCTAACCTCATGGGGACCAGAAAATAGAAATTGCGGGCTCCCATGCCCTAATCTTAACCCTAACCTTAATCCTTAACCTAATCCTAACCCTAATCTAACGCTAACCTTAACCTTGACCTCAATAAAGTGACATTTAGGCCTAGATTTTACCTAGGTGTAATGCCTAACTTTAACCAACAATGCCTGGACCTTATAGAAAGCCCAATTCTAACAAAAAAATGTATTGTAAGTTTGACCATAAACCCTGAGCCAGAAATTTACTTTTGCCTCATGGGGACTGGCAAAAGGTCCCCATGAGTTCAATTTCTTGTAATTTTACTATACTCATGGGGACCAAATTTAGGCCTAAAACACACACACATCTCCGGAAAGAATGTTAGAGACCACTGCACCTTTTTCCTTTTTCAAAAAAGGTTTCGAGTGAGGAACAGAAGGGATAAAATTAAGAGACCACTGCAACTTGAACGCTTCTGTTCCTCACTCAAAAGCTCACATTCGCTACAAGTCCAAGATTCTTGCCTACGAAGCAGCAAGGGGTAGCTTCTCTTCCATACTCTCTGGCAATGCTAAAACCCTACATCTCAACCTGGGCTCTTCGTTTTACCACTTCTGGGCTTTTGGCTATCCCAAACCTGTGGGGAGGCAGCTACTTATCTGCCCATTTAACTCTATTCTTCCCTGTACCCCAATGTTGGAACCAACGTCCCCTACCAATTGTCTGAGAACTTAGAAAAGACTATCTATTCAAAGACTACCTATAATAACTTGTTACCCTTTGGTTGCCTTGGTGACCTAATGCTTTTTACGTCTATTATGTTTAATATTTGTATTGTCTTCTTCCCAGCCAATTAATCACCAATTAATTGAGTGGAGTGTACATACTACTACTGAAATGTGTACTCCACCTAATGTATACCTTCATTTTAAGTTGCTCTGGATAATTGTCTGAAATGACTAAACTGCAAAACGGTGTTGCATACAGTACACATAACCAGACACATTTGTTTTAATCTTATTAGGTCATTTTCAAATGCTATTTTCTCATGCTTTTAGAATTCACAGGCTTTTTATGAAAATAAGTGTGTTACAAAACATCTGGAAATCTAAACATTCTTTACTTGACATTCAAAGATTGCCAAGTAAAGTCTAACATACAAGATATACGGCAGACATATGTGTCCCCTTGTTCAATCGTACTGATAGTGGTAGACAACATATAGAGAGAAAATATATAAAATCTACACTTACCGCTCCCACCATAATTCTGCAGCTCTATTAATTTATTTATATGGCCAGAAATACTTTATTTTGCAACACCAGTTTTTATTTATTAGGGTAAACAGATCTCCATCTTCTTTCCGTCTATAATCTTTCGATTTATCTGTTGATATCTAGACAATTAAGACAACGTTTTGGTCAGAGCTGGTGGTCACCTGCTCCAACCAACAACCGACACCGTATTTAAACAGAACTCTGCTGCGAGCAATTGGTCGGAAAAAAACAATTGATGAAAAAAACAATAAATGAAACGAAAACACTCAATTGTTCTTTTTAAATTAAGAAAACATAGGGAATTGATTCGGTTAATCTGTATAATCAAAACCAATTATCAGCCAACTACATTTATTACTGCAACCTCGGTCCAACAAGCTGTTTTAAGCATGTCTTTATAATGCTGCTTGGTTTGATTTATTCTCCCTTTCGAACATTAAACAAGCAGCTGTTGTACAGAACCCTGAGTCAGAGGACAGCCTACGAAACCAATGATCATGATGTAGAAATCCGCTGTCAACCGTTCCAATGAGCAATACAGTAGGTGTAACGAGTAACTGGAAAAAAAAACTGTTACTCTTGAGTTAGTAAAGTACGTTGTCCTCATTGTCCTACTCAGTTGACGACTCTAGGACTGATGCATAATGAATGCTGTGCTTGGTTTTTGTTCCATTTTAAATGCTTTATATTCCCAGTTAACCAATCATGTTTTGAATACTGTATAACAGTAACATACCAGTGACTGAAACATTATACTATATATCTACCAGACAAAATGATATTTGATCTCACTTGATCGATTTCCGGACATATGATTTTGATTGGCTGATGTCCACCCCATCAGTTGGCTATAACAGCTTCGTCAACCAAAAATGTCACTACTTCGAGTTTTACCTTTCCCAATTAACGCCCAAGCAGTAGTAGAATAAATCGCCAGCTATATTCTATGCTTCTGATAAGTAACAATCTATATCAAAAGGCAGTAGACTTTCAAAAAGTATTCATGGCCGAATTCCATCTCAAGCCTCAAATATGGCCGGAATTCAATCCATGCGGCAGTACGATGCCCTTTATAAAAAGCCATGTAGTGGTGGTTTGGGAAACTACCGAGCCCTGGAGATGATATTGAATGTTTTTTTATTTTTATAAAACGTGCACTCGTTTTGGTGTTGTTGACAGAAAACATTGGCTAATGTAATTCATACATATCTCTGCGCTAATTCATGGGAGACAATGCACGAATTTTGATGACATTCATAGTTTGGCAACATTAATAAATTGAAAAGTTTGTAACAATAATTTGAAATAAATCACTTGTTATAAAATACTAACGACTTAATAGGCCTATAAATTAGGTGATTTGCTGCTGTTATGGCATTTCTGAATCTAAATGTCTCCCGAATGAAAAGTATATCTAGCCTAATTGTCTATACTAAAACATTATTGAGGTTGTTAATTTTTTTTAAATAAATGTTGAATGTATTGCATTAAATATTACAGTACATATTAGTACCCCTCTTTTTGGCAGGAGTGGGTGGGGTGGACTATTCAACAACAGAAGCTGAGGAATTATTGATAGTGAAAAAAGAAATCATGAACATGCCTTATTTCTAGAGGATTTTGATTCCATTAAGTTAACACTGCATCCCATAATATAATTTCCATTTCAGTTGATATTTTGATACATAAAACTATCAAAATTAAGAAGTTAATGTCAGACATTCACCCATGATCAGAATCTGAAGCACTTGGCTCATGCAGCTACTCAGTAATCCAAGACACCAAGCATGTCTACTGCACAATGGCAAAAAATAAATGCAGAATTAGTCATTGTAAAGGGGCAACCTTGTCTTCACAGATTGTCGTTGGGTGTTGCACTACTGTTCAACATATACACCAATCCGTGATTACATGATGATCACATGCCTAATCATGTGTAGGTCATCCTTTTGAAACAGCCCTGACCCATCGAGGCATGGACTCCACTAGACCTTGGAAAGTGAGCTGTGGAATCAGGCACCAAGACTTTAGCAGCAGATCCTTTAAGTCCTGTTAGTTGTGAGGTGGGGCCTCCATGGATCGGACCGGGCAGGAGTCAGCATGGGCACCCTGACTGGTCTACGGCAATGCAGCCCCATACTCAACAAATGCACTGTGTGTTCTGACACCTTTGTATCAGTACTAGCATTAATGTTTACAGCAATTTGAGCTACAGTAGCTCGTCTGTTGGATTGGACCACACGGGCCAGCCTTAGCTCCCCATGTGCATCAATGTGTTTTGGCCTCCCATGACCCTGTCTTTGGTTCACCGCTTTTCCTTCCTTGGACCACTTCTGATAGGTACTGACCACTGCAGACTGGGAAAACCCACAAGGGCTGCAGTTTTAGAGATGCTGTGACCCAGTCATGTGGACATCACAATTTGACCCTTGTCAAGTCACTCAGATCCTTTCGCTTGCGCCTTTTTCCTGCTTCTAACACAACAACTTTGAGGACAGAATGTTCACTTGCTGCCTAACACATGCCACCCACTGACCGGTGACATGATAACGAGATTATCAGTGGAGATTATCACTTCACCTGTCAGTGGTCAAAATGTTATGGCTGATCGGTGTACTTTAAATAAACATATTTATTGTGTTGCTTATAGTTGAAGGTTTTTGTTGTTTCCAGAACTAGCTGCACATTGACAAAGCCCAGAATTTCTTTGTGGGTCTTTTTAATCTACATATGTCACTCACAGTTATGTCTGATCAAATTCATTTCCATGAATCTAATAATAAGACACAGTAAGAGTGTATGTACTTTCAAGTATTATCTACACATAACATTCATTATATAATAGCTATTTTAATGTCTAGAAATAATGGTGGAAATCTAGTGCTAAGGGAACATATTGCCCTGAAAACAGAGCATAGGGAACATTAGGCCCTGGATGAAAATGTCCCATGATGCAAATACACAATCCTTTCTAGGGTTATCCGTCAGTACATGCCAATGTAAACTAAAACGTTATGTAAATGATTATGTAAAATGAGATACATTTGCTTATAGTCGGAAAAGGCTCTAAGGTAAGTCTTGTTTTATATAATGAAAAAAGAATACTTTCTCTCACTGTCGTGGCCCTGGGGTCCAGACACTGGTGCCTGTTGGTGGACATGATGGACAGCTTTATGGGGCCGAGATTTGCATGCTTCACATTGTAAGATGTAACCGTCCTTGACAGCTTATTTGTTCTGATTCCACCTGGGTGGTCTCCCCCCTGAACCGCACCCAAGCCAAAACAGGGTCGTCACGGTACATTGATCAAAATCAATTGTATTACCAGCCCAAATAAATTACATTTTGGCAAAATATGTAGATACAGAGTCAGCAATAAAGAAAATCGACCTTAAAAAACAAGTTTTAAAAAGATTGGATCACACATTTTTCCATTGATGGTAAATCATTGGGACATTGTTTGATTCAAGGCAATTCTCCTTCTTATCATTGCAGGCTGTTGGTCTTTGGGCATATGTTACCAATATACCCAATATACCCAAAGAGTTTCATCAATTTCCATGCAGGAATGCAAGATTAAGATATTTTGACATTTACTACCCAAACCAGTGATTGGTATTCATTCTTTGAGTTGACAAAATAGGAGGGTCCCCACTGGGATTGCTGAACTCAATGTTCCCTAATCCTTATTTTCTCTTAGGCCTAACACATCATATTGCATTTGTCACATCCTTCGATGTGACAAATGCCCTTATATCCAGGTAGAAGTAAATACATAATCAAACTATGGAGTGCACAGTGATAATCCAATAACATTGCTATTTACTGGGAGTACCAACGTTGAGGTGGTGCAGTCGCAATACCAAGCGGTGCTGCAGCCTTTCAAGATGCTCTCAGTGGGGCTGCTGTAGATTTTTTGAGGTTCTGAGGGACATTGCCAAATCTGTTTATCCTCCTTTGGGGGAAGAGGTGCTGAAGTGCTTCTTTCACCATGGTCTGGGAGTTTGAGGAACTCTACATCTGTTAGTTTGTTAATCAATACCTGTTCTACTTAAGTTTGGATAGGAGGCACTTTCCTGTAGTCTACAATCAGTTCCTTTGTTTTTGCTGATGGTGAAGGTGAAGGTGAGGTTTTGGCACCACCCTTCCAAGTCTCCACCTGGGAAGGCCCATATAAAATCTCCGGGATCCAGTTTTAGAGAAAACAGTTAAGTCACTGTCACTGTGCTTAGTGATAGGCATGGAGAGCACTATGGTCTTGAACAGAGTTTGGTCAATTAAGAGCATCACACTTAATTTCTATGTAAATTTACACATATTTAGAATTAGATTGGTGTAATAGTACTACTGATGGTAGACAGTATATTGGGACTGAAACTAAAAAAAATCTTTGCAAATGTGACGTGTAGTATAATGTTACCATATAACGCAGTTGGTAGAGCACAGAACTTGACAAGGTGAAACCAAAATTTGGTCCCGTTTCATCTTCCTCCATTTCCAGTCAAACAATTAAAACCCAAATCAACATGTAGCTGCCCCTTTAGAGGTTTGTTATAAACAAATTACAACTGAGGGCACTCCTATACTGTGCATAGGGCAGCCAGGCTGGTTTGGGTTTCACAGGAACACACTATACCTCCATTAATCAAAACTCTGTCCAAGTTGTGTTTTGGGCATTTTTGGTCACACACCCTCAAGTGCTCTGTCCCAGGCGTCTCCACATGGATTGGCTGTGTTAAGTATATCATCAGGGTTAGCAGTTCTGATGTTGTCATTTTTGATGAATAATATAATTGTAAACTTCTTCATCTTAATCCGCTTTTCCGGTATTGGGTCACGGGGGCAGCAGCTCCAGCATGGGACCCGAAATGTCCCTTTCCTGAGTAAAATTTTCCAGCTCTGACTGAGGGATCCCAAGGCATTCCCAAGCCAGTTTCGAAATATAATCACTCCCCCTAGTCCTGGGCCCACCCCGAGGTCTCATCCGAGCTGGACGTGCCTGGAACACCTCCCTAGGGAGACGTCCTGGGGGCATCCTTACCAGATGCCCAAACCACCTCAACTGGCTCCTTTCAATGCAAAGGAGCAGTGGCACTACTCAGAGTTCCTCACTGTATCCCTAAGGGAGACACCTGTAAACATGTAAACATTTAATGATATTTAGTAAAATGAGCACCAAGTCTAAAACAAACTTTAGCTGGTAAACACTACTGGAGATGTGGAAACATCACTTCATATTTTGAATCAGTTAAAATTACAAATACTAGCTGGAGTTTTCACTCAAAACCTTCTATTTTGGGAGCATTATTTATTATTTCAGACCTAGCTAATTTAAGTAGCTAATATTTTTTAAACATACAATGTTTACGCATCATTGTATGATGGTATTTCCCAAAAATCATTAGGTTTCAAAATTTCCCATTTCCTTTTGTCCTATATTTTAAACAATGCACCAATTCATATTAAAGACAAAAAGGGACATGAAATGACAATACTACCATCCTAACTAACATAGATAAATAGAGCAGCAGTGAAATTAACCTTAATTTTTCATATTGTTACTATTTTTACTCAGAATGAATCTTGCCACATACTGTATTTAGGAAAGACACCCATTTAGTTCATTATTTATTAATTAGTTATTCAATGACTTCTTGAAACATCCAAACATGAATGATGGACAATGGCTTGACAAAAGGATAGGAGTATAAGAACTGTTTAAGCTGAGCAATTTGATTTATATATGTCGTGCTTTCATACTGTATTTCAACTCAGTAATCCAGGTAAGAAAGGAATTCCTGAAGCTGATTCGACAGAACTTTAAGAGCTCTTGCAAAGGTGCTATAGCATTTGTCAAAGCTCCACTTTCTGTATTAGAAGGATCTGAATTATCGACTCCATTCACCAGTTTACCCACCTTCCCTGCAGAACCCCCCCCACCCTACACTTTTACCTCCACAGGCAATGTGCAGTCCACCGGGGAGTGGGTGTGTGCTTTCAGAAAAGCACCCCGGTTTCAATTCCGTCTCCACTCATGCACATTCACAAAGCATATCATTAAACACAATAGGGTTTTTATCACTAGCTGTCATGAAATAGCACTGGATTTGCATTAGAATTTCATTTGGCGTGCTGAAGCTCAAACGTCCAAGAAATCCCCCAATCTTTCTCTGTCTCTTTCTCACATGTGCACAGGCAAGCGCACGCGGACGCGCGCATGCGCACGCGCGCATGCGCACGCACACACCATTTTTATGATTTTAGTGCTGTCATAAACAACTTTAATGTTGCAAGGTATCTTGGCTTTATTTTTTAGGATACAGTTTAAGTAAGGTTTGGACTAGCGTAACGACAAAATTACACTGATGCTGAGACAAGGGTATACCATTATATCTACTTCAACATGTTTTTATGGGGCTGCACTGGGAACATACGATAAGTGGCTACAAATGTCAGTGAAGTAACAGCAGAGATTCTTTCTGTTTTTACCTGTAAACATTCCCCTTTTCTGGACAACACCACATACATTTATAGATGGCATAATGTACTATTGACTGCTTCAAAATGAAGCATTTCATGCAATGAAATGTTAGGGACTACCTGTTTTTGGCAATATCTGCATTGTAAAACTGAGTTTCATTAACGATATACAAAAAGTCTGCACACCCCTGTGGAAATGCCAAGTTTTTGTGATGTAAAAGAATGAGACAAAGACAGATGTCTTACAATTCAACTGAAAAACAAATTGAAATATTTGAGGGGGAAAATGAAAAATAAAAACCTTACAATAAACTTGAATATGTGTCTTATAACTGGAAATGTGGCTGTGTTCAGAATTAACCAATCACATTCAAACTCATGTTAAATAGAAGTCATTACACACCTGCAATCATTTAAAATGACTTATTAATCACAAATGAAGCTCTCTGCGGACCATACAAAAGCCATGGTCAGCAGAGAGCTTCCAAATCATCAGAGGCATCTCAATGTTGAAAGATACCAGCCAGGAGGAGGGTACAGAAACATTTCCAAAGGAAATACCAGGAAATGAAAGCTGAAATTCTGAACCCTTGTTTCATACTAACATTTTGATCTTAAACCCCAATGTCTTCAGTGAACAACAAAAACAAAGGAATTTGCCTTACCTTTCCTATACTTTTGGAGGGGACTGTATAACATTGGACATCACACAAAGAACACCATACCCATCCTGAAGCATTGTGGTGGCAACATTATGCTTTGGGGCTGATTTTCTTCAGCTGGAACTGGGGCTTTGGTCAGGGAATTATGAACAGTTTGAAATACCTGGCAATTTAGGCACGAAACCATAAGGTGTACATTAGAAAGCTGAAGATGAAGTTCACCTTTAAGCATGACCACAACCCAAAGCATACATCCAAATCCACAAAAGTATGGCTTCACAAGAAGAAGATTAACGTTTTGGAATGGCCCAGACAGAACCCAGATCTGAATCCAATTGAACATTTGCAGAGTGATCTGAAGAGGGCTCTGGAAATGTCCTTGCAATCTGACTGATTTGGAACGCTTTTGCAAAGAAGAGTGGGCAAATACTGCCACGTCAAGATATGCCATAATAATAGACTCCTACACAAAATGTTGCTATAATGAAATCAAATGGCACTTCAACAAAGTATTAATTCAAGGGTGTGCAAACTTGTGCAACCAGGTTATTGTGAATTTTTTTACCCCTCAAAGATTTCGGTTTGTTTTTCAATTGAATTGTTCACATTATAGGTCACATTACAAGTGGAAAAAGTTCTGACATGATTTATCTTTGTCAAAATGTTTTAACATCACAAACATCTGACATTTGAACAGGGGTTTTTATACCCACTGTATATTGTTAGTATTATGTTTAAATAATAACCTATTTAAGTTTTGAATGGTCATGGAAATCTTCAACCAAGGCTCTCATTTATCTGGGAGTATTGCACATTCATCCATCCACGTCATGCATTCAGTGAGGGGTGATTAACGCCTGGGTACCATTTGGGTACCAATGGTAAGTGCCATGGGCTATTGATGATTTAAGTCTGAAAACAGGGTGGAAGTTTTGCAGTTATGATTATGGAACAAAGAAAACAAGTAAATAATCTCTAAATAGATTGAATTTTTGGGAGTTTAGGATATTGACAATGGAACAATGTAATAGATGCCCATTTAGGAATAGTCATGGAAGGAGGAGGGTTTAGCTTTCAAAAGGGTAGTTTTATTTTAAAACCAAACTCAAACCCCATTTCACGTAGGCATTTGGTGGTCCCAGTGTTAAACTCTGATTCATTGTAGGAGGGAGAACATTGTCTTCGATACTTTCTCAAAATATCCAGAGTACGAAAGGGGCAAATGGTTCAGGAAATAATTTATACAATTCTGATGTAAGTCCGTCAATAACAGGATTTGTTGTTCTTTAGATGTTCAGATTCTGCAGCACTATGGGAATTAACATTATTCATAGAGTCAAAGAATACAGTTGTGTTCAAAAGTTTGCATATGCTTCGAGAATTGGCAATATATGTACCATTTGTAAAGAAAACATGAGTGAGCAGGCAAAACACATATTTTTTTCTTATGGGACACACATTCATTTGTACATCACAATCATAAAACAAAACATGGCAACAACAAAGAAAATTAACTAACCCCTGTTCAAAAGTTTGCATACCCTCATTTCTTAATACTGTGTATTGCCCTGTTTAGCATTAATGACAGTGTGCAGTCATTTCCAATAGATGTCATGCAAAATCTTTGGTTGTCTTGCATGAACCGCATGTTTGACAGATCTCCCCAGTGTGGCTCAATGTATTCTGTTCACTAAAGGCCTTGTTGACCCCTCTCCAAACATAGCGCTTACATCTGTGACCAAAAGCCTTTTTTTGGTCTTGTTACTCCAAATTACTCTTTGAGGTGTGTCAAGGTGTTGTCAGGCATATTGTAACCAGTCTTTTTCATGGCATTGGCTCAGTAGGCTTCTTTCTGGCAACTCGACCATGCAGTTGATTTTTTTCAAGTATTGTCGTATTGTGCTCCTTGAAACAACCACACCTTTTTCCAGAGCAGCTTGTATTTCTCCTAAGGTTACCTGTGGGTTTTTCTTTGTATCCCAAACAATTTTGGTTGAAATGCTTTCTTGGTGTACCTGACCTTGGTATGAAGAGATCACCGAATTTTCCACTTCTTAATAAGTGACTGAACAGTACTGACTGGCATTTGCAACACTTTTGATATCTTTTCTGCTGGTCTTTAGACAGTTCTTTTCTGCTCCCCAGTGCTCAGTATTTATCTTGCTCAGTGCATCCACATGAGAGCTAACTAACTCATTGACTATTAATACACAGACACTAATTGCAATTTAAAAAGCCACATTTGTGGGAAATTCATATTTAATTGCCAATTTTACCTGTGTGCGTCACCTTGTGTGTCTAGAACAAGGCCAAACATTTAAGGGTATGTAAACATTTGATTTTTTTAAATTCATTTTAATTGCAGGCCAGCTGAACTAGGATTGCTTGGTTCCTATTCTGGTTTGATTCTCCGTCAAAACAGCATCAATGTTTAATTTATGGATAGTATTATTTCTGGAGTGTGATTTCTCAAGCTGAAAAAAGTTAAACTAATTCTTCTTTACCCTCATCATGACATTTATTTTTACATGTAACAAATGCACATTCTGCATTTCATCTATATACAGCTCTGGAAAAAATAATGACACCATTGCGCCTTTTGCTTTCCTTATCAAAAAAGTTGAAAAGGAAGGTTTTGAGTGAGGAACAGAAGGGTTAAAATGAAGAGACCACTGCAAACTGAATGCTTCAGTTACTTTCTGAAAACTTTTCTTTTCAAATATTTTGGAATGGAAAGAAAAAGTGCATTGGTCATACAGTTGATGTTGTGACTCAATCAGTTCCATCTTCTCTTCCAAGGAGCTGTCAGGAGATCTTTGAGAAAGAGAAGAATTCTTAATTATGACATTCTTCTCCTCATCCATTTTGGTTTTAGCATTTTCATTACCATATTTTCAAAAGTATTTGGCAACTTCATATTTAAAGAGCTCCCAATTTTCTATACAGGCTCCTTCCCAAAAATGTAAAAGCAGATCTTTAAACTTGTGTTTTTATTGTGGTGACCCCACCCATATGGAAAATAAATACATTTTAAATGTATTTTATAAAAAATATTTGGGATTAATGTAAATAAAATTAATGTATTTAAGGGAATGTAATTTATACATTTAAAATAATGTATAAATATGCAGTTAGGTTTGGAAATAATTGGACATAGACACAATTTTCATAATTCTGACTCTGTACACCACCACAATGGATTTGAAATAAAACAACTGACATGAAATTGAAGTGCAACCTTTCAGCTTTAATTCAAGTGGTTGAACAAAAATATTGTTTTAAATGTTAAGGACCATACACAGTCAGTCCCCTTATTTCAGGGGCTCAAATGTGATTGAACAAATTAACAAAATCATAAATACAATTTTAATTTTCAAAACTTTGTTGAGAATCCGTTGGAGGCAATGTATGCTTGAATCTTTTGTGATGCTGTGCCAGGCATTTACTGCAGCTGTCCTCATTGGTTGTTTGTTCGTGGGTCTTTCTGCCTTAAGGTTTGCCATCACCAAGTGAAATCCATGCTTGATCTGGTTGAGATCAGGTGATTGACTGAACCATTGCAGAATATTTTACTTCTTTGCCTTAATAAACTCCTTTCACAGTAGGTTTTGGGAAATTGTCCAATAAATAACGAAGGAATAGCCCACACCTGTTCATGAAGTCACCTTGAAAAAGAGGGGCCTACAGATTAAAGATTAGAGCTGTAATTCCTAAACCCTTCCTCCAATTTGGATGTGAATACCCTCAAATTAAGCCCATTATTGATTATCTCACTGTAAACAGCCAAAATATGAAAACTTGTGTCAGTGTCCACTTATTTCTGGACCTAACTGTATTAGCAAATGAATATAAAATGTATTTAAAAAATGCTGTAGATGCATTTGAAAATGGATTGGAAATTAAACACCTTTAACACATTTTTTAAATGTACAGTGGTGTAAGTCTCCAACCTGTGATGTTTGGCTTTCCAGTCAAGCGCTGCTTAAAACACTTAAAGGACCCAAAGTGCTCAAATGGAATAACACATGTTTAGCTGTAACAGAGGTCTTGGTCTCAGTTTTAGTTTTTTGTTGAAATTTAGATATAATCAAATTTGAAATGTGTTTATACATTTTGACATGCATTTTGGAATAAAAGGTGAAATTTATTTTGAATAATGTAAAATGTATTTGACTTATGTCCTTCATACATTCTACATACATTTTGCATTGCAGCTGAGCACTTAGAGCTATGGGAAAGCCAAACATCATTGCCCTACAGTGACTTCCAAAAATAGGCATCAGCAGGAATTGAATGTGACTCATGAAAATAATATCTTATATTGCTTCGAAAATTAAATAAGGCCTTGTGTTTTAAATTGTTTCATTAACTCCTAGCATTGACAGAAAATATAGACAATGACATTACAATAGAATGAATGAAAAGAATCGACAGTCGGGATCATCGAATAACACATAGGAACTGTGAATGTAAGTGAACCGAGATCTTCAACATTTACCCCTGCTAATTGTGAAAACAGCGCAAATTACAACTGGGGTTGATATTACCAAATCTTAAAAATACTAATCAGAATGAAGGCGCGTCATGATCAATATCCCACCAAACTCAAGAGTCATCTTAAAAAGTCTTATTCTTAGCATACTAATGCATTGTTTGGACTATTTTCTTGAAAAATAAAATAATAAAAAAAGGACAGATTAGAATAAGAACTCATATTTATCGATGTATGAACAAGTTCCAAAAAATATATAACACCTCCTTTTAGTATTTCCGTTACTTTATCCCTATATTTATAACAGGAAAATGCTAGCTATCCTTATTATTAAGATACCATGAACAGTAGACCTGAGCTTTCTTTGATATAGACATATATAAACTTCTTTAAATTAATGGTGTACCTGATATAAGAAAGAGGTTACCAGACAATGGGTAGGTAGTCAATGTGAATAAGCAAAAGTGACTACCATATGATCACAAATTAATGATCCAGCAAGAGAGCCTAAAGGAGGAATATTCATTTCTAAACCATTAATGAATCCTTGTTCTCCGTCAAAGTAAGCAACTTTGCCCTCATTTCATGCTTTTTTTATGGTTGGCCACAATCTGCTCTTGATTCCAATGCACTCTTCTTCGCATCTTTCCATATTGCGTCCCTGTAGATTCTTGTACTGAATAGAATAATGATGCCAATAGGCTTTGAGTCATTTTTATAGTCTCTTCTTCCCCAGCCGGTGCACAATGTCAATGGAGTCAGTCTATTCTGAGGGCAAAACTTCTTGGCAAATCCGGATATCCCTGCTCCGCACATCCTCATTCGTTGCCTCTGGGAATCGATACAGTCTTAGGTTCAATGTTTTTGTGTATCGCTCCAGCTCAGTGACATATTTATGGCAGGCGTCTGTTTTCTAGTCCACTTTGTTGATGTTATTATATAGTACAGCAACCTTCACATTTATGTTGATTACAGCACATGAAAACTCCACTGTCTTCTTTAATCCTTCATTCACCGTAGAGTTTGCTCTTAGCATCTCCGTTTTGTCAGACCTGGAGGTGGTGAGTAATTAGAGTTTAGCAACAATGTTGGAGTCTGTAGCAGGTTTTTTTCGTGGCTAGAGGTTTACTCAGTGTAACAACTAATGAGGAAAACTCAATTTCATCAGCCATGGATAACATACAATAAGCGGTGCAAGCATAGTTATGACAGTTATCAATGAGCATCTTGCTTTTAAGTAACAATATGTCAGCTAGCTGTCTGTCTTGGGGTGGCCCGGACATCACACTTTTCCATCACAAGAAAATTCAAAAGATTGTCATTACAAAAATAATATGGGGGTTAATTTTCCCAAACTTTTGGTTTGTGAAAAGAGTTTGGTGTGCAGCTCATTAAGAAACGTCTATGCTGCTATCTTGGCCCTCGTCCCCTGTTTATCCAAATCAACCAAAGATGAAGTTGATGAGTCACTCCAAGATCGGAAGGAGATATGCATTTGCTCGTCTTCCGGACAGATTTGCAAATCTTTGGTCAGATATACCTTACGACTCCAGTAAATCCTGTAAATAAAAATATACATAGACAATAGTTAAAAAAGCTCATCGTAACATAAAAAAAATCTCACTGATCGTATTTGTCTATTCCTTCATGCAAATGAATCGGAATTCATAATTTGTCATAAACTTTTGAGAGCTGAAAAATAACGTAAAAACATTACTAACACACAACGTAGTGTCTGATCAGTAGCGTATGTTTCACTGATACAACAACTGAAGTGGAGCATACCAGTACCTGTAATAAGAAAAGATCAGTATTTTTTGCTGTCGGTCAATAATTACTCAGCATACCTTTTAACAGTATTGCTGCCTGTAGTATTGTGTGAATATAATTTTAACCAGTCAAACTCAGGAAATTGATAAATAACTAGCAAACAGTGTGGATGTCTTTGAGCAACTGTAGATGAAATGTTTTGTGATGTCATAAGCAAATTCTGGATCTATGAGACAGTTCTGAAAGTGCAAAAAAAGAAATTCACGCTTGGGGCCGCTTAGTGAAACTTATGCGTGAAAAGGTTAGCGTTACCAGTCATATTTTGGAAGCTTCACTTATGAGCTTTTTCCTTGCACTGTCACCAATTTTTCCTTCATAGCACCCAGTCAACGGATGGCCGCTGGCTCAACTGACCTGTGTTGGTGCACTCACATAGCCCCTAAAATGTAATTACTACCGTATGTCTTTCACCAAACTGTAACAACTTTACAGAGTAAAAGCTCATACTGCTTAGATTTTAAAGCACACTAATAATATCATATTTTTTTATTCCAGGTAGCTATGCTCATTTTCATTTCTAGCAGCAACCTGGGAGGATTTAGGGCTACCTGCATGCTCAGGGACAGAACAGCAGATAATTCATCTTCAGGATACATAAAGGATTTAGTCTAGTAACCTTTTGGTTACTGGTCAGACACTATACTAAAATGCAATGTTAGTGTATAATGCTACTTTTAATATTCTATTTAAAATATCAAGGGGATAGGAACCTATTTCTTGGAATGACCCAGCATCAGGTCGAATCATATAAAAACAAAAAGAGTTTGTCGACTTTTTAACCAGAGTAATCCTGACTCCATTTCACAGAAACAAAATAATCTGTTTCAACTGTCAAAGTGTTTACCCAGTGGCTTTAGTCTTTATCTGAAGCTTGACATCTAATATAGGATACTGCCCTGCAGGTCCACTGCTTTTCTTTTCCAACCTCCACATTCACAAAGCAGGTAGGGAGAGATAGAGAGTGAGAGAGAGCAAAATTTCACAGAGACAGTCAGTCTCACTCACCATGGAGCATTGGCAAAATGACAGCACCAAATGCCATCCACAAAAACCAGAGCCTCTCTGAGAAAAAAAATATCAGTAGAGAGAAAATGTGCTGTACTAGCTAAGTTTCTACCCCTCTAAATTGAACGTTTGAGCCATTTCGTTTGAAGACCATGGGCCAAATGTTCCCTTCACTTTAGAAATGCAAAAGATTCCAAATGATCAGTGTACTGGAACAAAGATCTTCGTTAGTTGTCAGATTCCACATTCTGTCGACAGATGCTACAATCATGAACCCTTATGAAGTCTAATATCCTCAATTCAAATGCATTTGATGAGAATATGTTGGAACACTGAGGTAGTCATAGAAATGTCAACACTGATGAACAACATTCATAAAATGAATCATTGATGCATGATAACACCGTACCTCTACATTCTTTTGGACAGTGAGCAAATGTTTTGTGTTGTGAGCAGAAACTTGAACATTTTTGAGAATTCTGTGCAACATTCAAAACAAGTTTAAAGGGAGCACATCAAAAAATATTTCACTGCTGCCAATTAACAGAATAAAAGCTCTGTAACCTTATGTGTATTCGGGAGATAAATTGGGCTCAGCTCTGGCACCTGTGGTCCGAATGAGAACTAGGCGGAGCTAAGCCCTGGGTACTTCCAGTGACACGCAGTTAAAATATTAGGTACAACAGCTGCTGTTTTGCAGAACTGCAAAAGTGGATTGAGAGTGATGATGTGATGCTAATGCATGACAAAATTATATGATGTCAAAAGGCTATACTGACACCCGGCATAGTGGTTAATGACAGCATATCACGTTGGCGACCCGGGTTCAGATCATGAGAGGACAGCTACAATCAACACTTTCTATTACGGGCTGGCTGAACTAGGCTGGCCAGGTTTCTGTGAACGGTCAGAGTAGCATATGTTGCTGGGTAGCCTTACTAACAATAATGACTTTCCTGCTCACACAAACATGTCTAGCTAACGTAACTACAACGGGAGAAATGAGGCAAAGATTATCATGACTGGAAGAATCATTGTGGACAGGTGCTGGAATACTGAAATGCCTGTTTTGTAAGGATTTGTCTGGTTTTGGGGATCAGAACTATTTTATAGATCATGAATACACAGCCTACCAAAAGTGGAAGCAGGTAGATGTGTGCCATTTCTTTACTAGCCGATAGATTGACACTTTCTAATGCATGAGTATACTGTACGTAATGTGATAGATTGACACTTTCTAATGCATGAGTATACTGTACGTAATGTTGTGACATGAAAGGGTCTGGGGAAACAGGACCCAAAATCAAATTAATGCAGGAGATTGAAGTTAACAATATGATGGCTTAATTATGTCTGGAGGCATGAATACACTGACATATTTGTGCAGGTAACTTGGAACCGTGGTCACCGCTGTCTAGATACGGCTCAAAACACAGCTTTGTGCAGGACTCTGCATTGTATGCACATCCACTGTAGATGTTGATGAGGAATCTTATCCTTTATGTATAATTTTTTACCCTGTCTTCTCTCTGAGTATTCTTCTCATAACTTGTGTCTCTCTCAATTATGCCATTACATATTTTTCTCATTGTCTCTTCACATCCTACACACACACACACACACACACACACACAACACTATGAGGGACTTATATTCAATTAGCTTGATTATTAATTAAACGAAGCACTCATGTGAGAGCGGGTGATTGCGGGTAGAACGTGACACAGGGGGAGACTGCTGCGATGGCTCTGGACTCACAAAAGCAGCAGGGTGATTATACTGGACGGCCCTGATACCTATCCAGGGATCCAGGGTTTGTGTGCGTACTGGGAAGAAGGGTTGTAGGCCTGCTAAGAGGTAAATTAAATATTAGATGTGTCATAATGTTACTGCTATCTTTGTTTATGGCATTATAAACACATGATAGCCATGTACGAACCAGTCACGTTTTCCACATGACTATTAGCCAGGTGATGAGTGGTGCCTTGTTTCCTCTCGACGTGACACTTGACATTGCGGCCAAAGAGTTCAATCTTGGTTCCATCAGACCAGAGAGTCCTTCAAGTGCCTTTTGACAAACTCCAAGTGGGCTGTCATGTGTCTTTTGCTAAGGACTGTCTTACGTCTGGCAACCCAACTTAAATGCCGGATTGATGGAGTCCTGCAGATATGGTTGACCCTTCTGGAAGTTTCTAACCCATCTTTACACAGGAACTGAGGAGCTTTCTTAGAGTGGCCATCGGGTCCTTAGTCGCCTCCCGGACCAAGCCCTTCTCCCTCCAATTGTTCATTTTAGGAAGAGGAGTGGTGATGAAGAATGATGGAGGCCACTGCGTTCTTGGGTACCTTCAATGCTGCAAAAATACACAATCCTGTCTCTGTGCTCGACCGATGATTCCTTCAACCTCATGGCTTTGTTTATGCTCTGACATGCACTGTCAGCTGTACGGCCTTATATAGATAGATATGTGCCTTTTCATATTGTCCATTCAATTGAATTTACCGATTGTGGAATTCAATCAAGTTGTAGAAACACCTCAAGGATGATCGATGGAACCAGGATACACCTGAGCTCTATTTCGAGTGTCATACTGAAGGGTCTGAATAATTATGTAAATTAGATATTTCTATTTTTTGTTGTTTAGTACATTTGTAAACATTTATAAAAACCTGTTCAGTTTTGGTCGTTATGGATATTGTTTGTAGATAGATGAAGAAGTAAAAATAATTTCATACATTTTAGACTAAGGCTTTAATGTAACAAAGTATGGAAAATGTAATGGCTTGAAAACATTCCCGAATGCACTGTATTCATATGTAGGCTCATTTGCATAATTATGTTATGTACGTAAGATATTAAGGATTGTGTATGTGTGACAAGATGCGCACCGTTATTTTGTTGGACAGTCATAAATGAGAAGCAGACAGAAATAAGCAGACTAGAGGACACGTCCTTCCTAAGGTGCTACACAACATTAAGTAGGCTCAACACCAGATTGCATAGAAGCTCACAGGACCAGTTGACTCCCAGCCTGTTATAGAGCTGTACTAGTTGGTGTGAATCATGGAAGATTGGTGCCAACATAAAAAAAAGAACAGTGGTATGCATATTTATACTTTTTGGAATATTTTGCATTCTATTGAGTTGGAATGTTCCTTCCAACTGAAATTGCTGTGACTCCTGATGTTTAATCATACTCTCTCCAGTTTTGTCGGCCCTGTGGTTTTTATATAGAATGAACGGGTGGCCTTGAATGGGTGGCCTTGTGACTTCCCAAGAACCCTTAACTTTTGCCTTGCTCCATGCCTTGAATGTGCTACAAGTTATTATCTGCCATTTAAATCCTAAAGCACAGTGAGGGGAGTTTTGTTGTTAAGAACCTTTAAGATTTTCTTTTTACCTTTTTCAAAGAGACATTTAGAATAATAAATGTTCCGACATGATATCCAAGTCCCGTCCTACACTATTGCAACTCCTGCCGGTGTTCAAGTACCTGTGTGCTGTAACTATGTAAAAAATGTCCTAAGTGAGTGTCTAGATGATGCCCCACTGCCTCACAATGATGCCCTGAGAAGCTGTGGTTGGATAATACAAGTCAATGGTCACGTTGTTTGCGTTGACCTTGGGTTACCGTGGGGCTTGTATCTCATTTGTAATTAAAATGAGAAAGGAAGTTAGTAAGCTAGAGCTAGACTAGAAACCCAAATATCCAAACCCTGCAGCCTATTGCCCACAGTCTGGTTTATTTAGATTGTGTTTATATAATAGAAGGTGGTGTCTGGAGGCCAGAGAAGCATGCAAAGGACACCTTTTCCTACCTACCCCTGTGTCCCTATTCATTAGGGTAAGCTCAGCTGCAAAAACAGCCTCTCTATCCAACCTGGCAGTCTCCCCAACTTGATTCTGTCTGGGGACAAGGCTGATGTGTCCCATATGACATCCTTTTCCCTAATGTAGTGCAATACAAATGTACTAGTGTTCTATTTGGGACACAGAATCTGCCCCTGCACAACAATAGCCACCAGTATGAGTGGCCTCAGGCGAGACTCTTTCAGCTGTTTATTCAGGTACTGAATCTTCCTCTCAATATATCTTCAGGCCATTCCAACAGTCCCCAGGTTTGGGTTGGGGTGTCTTAACTGAGCAGGTGTTGTGTGGGAAAAGAAACGTCTTCACCAATCAAATGAGAATACTTCAATCTTGGGCCGAGGTCCCATCCAGACCAATGCCTGTCAGGGTGAGGTCGGTTTGTATGTGTGTTTGAGAGTGTGTGTATCAGTCAGAGTGATGGCAATTGGAGTCGACACGCAGACAGAAGCAGTTATCTAGTCTTATTTACTCTCCCTATAACAACAAAGTGTGTTTTCCAATAAGAGCATGAACGCTTATAAGATATTCTGGTTTTGTCTGCTTTATTTAGTTTTGCCAGCAACTGCAACATCCTTCCTTTTATGCCCCTTTGATAGATGTTTCTCCAGGCTCTTAAAAGACATTTGCAGATGAGTTCCCATCAGCATGCAATAGTCCCCTTTGCATTTTCTTGTGACAGTACACAAAATTAACATTATCTAATTTCCGACTTTGTATATAAAAATATTCTCTTTAGGATTTCAAAAAAGGTCTCGGTAAGGCTGCCAATCTGACTTATCCAAAAGAATCCTGAAGCTTCTGCGTATTCTGAAGATACAGCATGTCCTGTATATTATCTCTACAGGGAGGGGACTATTCTCAGGAGAATGTTGATCATCAGAACAAAGCTAAATCAATGTCTGCAACACCACAATCACCACATCCTATACAGTGTATGTATGTATGTATGTATGTATGTATATATGTGTATATGTGTATATGTGTATATATATATATATATATATATATAACAAGAATGAAGATAATGTCACCAGCGCTTGACTTGGGATAAAATAAGTGCAGGAACTGACAAATCGCACATTACACTATGTTCATGTAAATGTATATGTTAATTAGGCTTGCCTTAAAAAAGGAACCGGAACACTGTTTGTTCAAAATTAGAAGCACCGTAAAGCCATTCTAGACCGTTCTGGCTGTAATGGTCACGCACTGAATGTCACAGCACAACTTTTGTAACACAATGCTGCATTTCTCATGCGTCACAAACAAGACCACTAGGCAAAATACACAGGTAGGCCCATCAGTCTGCCCATCAAAACTCACTATCTACTATAAAATGCGTTCAATGTACATGATTCAAATAATATCCCAGAAATTGTTTAAGTCGCTGGTAATGGCAAAGTTATTTTTAATCTCTCTGTACCAAAATCCAGCCCTGTATTCTCATTCTTTGTCTTATTCATTTTTGGAAAGAGGTTCATAGTTGCATTATAAACATTGATTCATGAGCACAGAACTAATGTACGTTATTAACAAGCTTAAAGCACCACACCCTGCTTCCTTGACCTCCTGCTGCCTTGCTTCTCATTACATTAGTTGACAGAGATAGAAAAGAGCAGAAGACCTGAACTATACCATCAGGCTTCTGTTACCGTTGAGCACCTGCATCCCTAATTCAGTTCTCTTTACATTTGGCAGTGTGACTAAAGCTTCTTTGATCAAGCACATTTGGAATGGGATATTGCCAACTACACCATGTCCACTTGGGAAAGTTATTCCCTCACCGGAATTGTGGGCCATAATGTAGGTCTCATTGTCATCTAGGGCCAAATGCACACAGAAACATACTCTTGGGACAGTTTTTTAACACTAGAACCATCAGGCCTTTTTTACCCCCTATAACCGTTTGCCATCATTAGGATACGAATCTTCCCTATTAGCATTGACATTCTCATCCGCAGCGTCACCATCCAGCCAGAGCATCAGTGAATAATTATTTAGCATAATACATTTATTGACAGGTATTTGATATGGGTACCAACGCTAAGTGGCATGGGCTGTTGGCGGATTAAGTAGGAAAACAGGTTAAGTGTTTTTCTGTTCTGGGAAGTTTTGAAGTTATGCTTGACCAACTGAACAAATAAATGGAATACCAAAGGATAACAAACCAAAAATGTATACTTTACCCAGTACTAATCCAACCAAACCTATACAAAGACATTTTCCCCACAAAATCAATTATCTTCAAAATATCCCTCTCAAACAAAAATCAGGGAGAGTATTTAAAACCAATGACACCGACTGATAACAGCCACACAGCTACAAGCAGGTTAACATGGTGGAGCAGGAACATAATTGGACCTTGGACACAGATGGGAGCTAATCAAGTCATGGGGGGGACAAGCCAGAGCCCCAGCGAAAACATAGAGATTGATAGAGGGAGAGAGAATGGGGCAACATCAGCGATTGAAGTTAGGGGTGTACTTATTTGTCTGCTCTATAAAATGGGATTTCTGTTTATTTTTTATTTCTGTCATTTGTATATTATATCAATAGTGTTGAACAGAAGATTACATATTCATATGTCAAAATATGTGAAAAGACATTTCAGGTGATGTACTTACAGTACAACCCTGTTTCCAAAAGAAATGCAAATAAAAACACAACGCAATGATATGCAAATCACATATGCCTGTATTTATTTGAAAATATTACAAATACAACATGTCTTTCAAAATGTTGAAACTGAGAATTGCTATTGTTTGTGGAAAAATACATGTTAGCAAAATGTTTCAAAAATATGGGACAGGGGCACATTTACCACTGTCGCATCTCTTCCTCTTTTAACAATTCTCTGTAATTTTCCCATTCTTGCTTGATATAGGATTTTAGCTGCTCAACAATCAGAGGTCTCCTTTGTCGTATTTTTTGTGCTAAACTGACCTGTAGACAGGCCAGTTTAGCACCTGGACTCATTTACCACAGAGATATGCTGTTGTGATACATATATGATATGCTGTTGTGATATATACTGTTCAGAATTCATGGTGCCTTCACAGAAGTGCATGTCACCCATGCCATGTGTACTAATGCACCCCCATACATAATGGATGCTGGCTTTTGCACTGATAACAAGCCGAACAGTCCCTCTCCTCTTTAGCCTGGAGGATGCGGTGTCCATGATTCCTGAAAAAAAGTCATATTTTGACCACAAAACTGTTTTCCACTTCGCCTCAGTCCATCTCAAATGTCCTCGGGCCCAGAGAAGACACTGGCATTTCTGGATGTTGTTCATGTATGGTTTCATCTTTGCACTGTGGAGTTTTAACTTGCATTTCTGGATGTTGCAACGTACTGTGTTCAAAGACAATGGTTTTCGGAAATGTTCTTGATTCCTGCAGTGATTTCTACTACAGAAACGTGTCTGGTTTGAATGCAGCGCCATCTGAATCTTTTAATGATTTTGTGTGCCATAGATTATGAGATTCCCAACTCTGCAATTTTACTATGTGATACATTATTTTTCAGTTGTGGCACTATTTGCCTGTGCAGTCTTCTACAGAGTGATGAATCCCTCCCCATCCTCACATTTGACAGGCCAATCATTTACCTTAATTCCCAATAATGTTACTGCCAGTTGACCTAAATATTTGTGTGATATTCCAAATTTCTTTTTTTGCATTACACAATGTTTTCAGTCTTACGCCGTTGTCCCAGATTTTTTTAAGAAAAAAAATCTCTGGCATCAAATTCAAAGTGATCATGTATCTTTACAAGAAATTGTACATTTGTCAGTTTGAACTTTTGATATGCAGTCCTGGTACTATGTTCTATTAACATTTCAGCTTAAATAACTTTTTACACAGCTTGCCAACTTTGTTGGAAACAGGTTTGTAATGGTTCTAGAGAAATACCTTTTGAATATACCTTTCAGACATAAGAAATACATTCTTTATAAACATTTGATTTTCAAGGAAAATACTAATCAAAATGCTAAACAATCCATCTTTGGACCTTTGTAAATCATTATACATATAGGCTTAGAACAAATCAGAATGGACTTTTGAGGGTTAAATGATTCTGTTGGAGCCCGTCCACACTGTGTATTGCATTAGCAAGGCGTACTGCAGCACAGGGGCTGAACATTTCATTATAAGCCATGTCTTTCAACTAGGATGTAAATCAGGAGGTCAAGGGTCTGCAGCTTGCATTAATTAGTAAGCTATGTATGAGCACTAGAAGAAGTCCTGCCTCCAAGGACCAATATTTTATTGCTCATCACAGTCCTGTAGCAGAGGACAATGGCCTTGTAAAAATGAATACAGCACTGGGCAGCCCCCTTAAAATTATAGCTACCACATCCTAGCTCGAAGATGTGCCTGTCCACAAATTAAAGCATATCTGTCCTTAAATTATGCCTGGGTCTATGGCACTTGTGTGCATACATTATGTCCAGGCTTTACTGCCATTGTAAGTGTGAAGCCTTTACAATTAAGGGGGGAATATGGACAACTTATTCTCCATGTGGAAGTTGGGTGAAATGCAGCAAAAACAGTTTGCATTCAAATCAACTGTCCCAATACAAGTGATTTCAAACATGTTTAATAATGGTAATTTACTGGATATTGGGTTTTTCTGTACATAAAACTTGACGAGAGAATGAAAACATTTGATTACGTAGGTATCACCTGGTTCAGTCAATATTTGTAAGAGGCAACTTTCGTAGGAATTGCATTCATAAGTTAATTTTGATAATTTAGAAATTTTTGTCCATTGTTCTTTGCAAAATTGCTCATGTTCTGTTAAGCCGGATGGGGAGCTTTAGTGCACACAGGCATTTTCAACACTTTCCAGATATTCTCAATTGGATCGAGGTCCAGGCTTTGACTGGGCTACTGAAGGCCATTCACAGACTTGTCCCGATGCCACTCCAGCATTGTCTTGACTGTGTACTTTGGGTCATTTTCATGCAGAAACATTATATCGTCACCACAGACTGAGGTCCTTTTGCGCATTGAATCAGCTTTTCCTTTGAGACATCTCTGTATTTTGCTCTGTTCCACCTTCCCCTTATCCTGACCAGTCCCTACTGCTGCGTAGCATCCTTGGTAGGGAAGTGTGAACTTGATGATGATGAACTTCAGGAGGACGATAGACGTCTGGCGATAGGCTTGAGCAAACCAGCTTCATTTCAGTCTTAACAGACCACAAAAGACATTAACAACTCTAATCGAGATTTGATATAGTTAGTATTTTTTTGCCACACTCCCTCAAACACCTGGACAATTGTTGCAGTATGCGGTGTCTCCTAGCTCAAACTTGGAAGACTGAAACTCCATGGGGTTGGCATAGTCTTCGAGATGTTCTTCCTGCCGATGCAAATATATTTGTAAGAAAAAACTCAAAGCTATACAATCACAAAACCAACATAATCAGACAATTCATTCATGTGAAACCTCCAGCAGTCCTCCAAATCCGTTCAAAGATACGTTTTTCTGGGGATATCGTTTGTCCATATCGATAAATCAAACTCGGATCATGGGTATTTTTTATCAGCCCTATGTTCACTGGGCCCTGTGTCCCCTCAACTCTGTGGAAAAAATATGCATCTGCCCTCAGGTTTATTTACCTTGCATAGTGAGCTCCCTGTATGTAATCATGAAAAGTATGTTCTGGCTTGGTAGAATGTGAGCTTACGATCTAAAAAAAGTATTTGATTCAGTGTCTTTATGATGTGTGACATTATGAATATAATATACAGGACATTTGAGGGAATGTGTGGACTGTTGACTATATCAAAATTCTAAATTTGAGCTTGGTTGGTTTTTCTGAGAGGGAGGGAGGTGTTTTTGTGACTGCGATTCAAATATGTTGATGCACTGTAGTTGTGTGCTCCCAAATATCTGCATTTGTCACTGTGTTTGCAAGTATTTACTTCGGTATGCCTTTGCATCGGTTTATGACTTTCTCCATTTTGTGTGAGGTGTGTTTGTGCGTGTTGGTGTGCGCAGGAGCATGTAGTTTGAATGCACATTTGCGCCTTGTTTGTGTGTCACCTCTTCCATTTTTATGGAAATCAAACGTGGTGGCAGTCACAAGTTTACACATTTCCTTGTTTTGACTCCATTCAATCAACTGTGTGCATAATTACCCCTGTGCCGTATGGTAATCTATTGGGACCCAAATATTGCCGTTTGACAAATCCTTCATTTGTATTCAGACACCACACAAAGCATACATCGCGCTTTAGCAAACAGGCTTTCCCCCCCATAATTCCCTGGAAAACGGAGCACTGTGGAATCAGCACGGAATGATTAGAACAAGGAGACACGCTGGGATTTGTTTTTGTCATTAATATTTATCCCATCCAGAAGACACTTTCCAGGTATTGGGATGCATGAGATGCCATCACTATTGGGCCTCACTTCTTCATCCCAAATGACAACCTGTCATGCATTACCTTTGACAAGAGCCCATAGTGCCCCACGTACTGAATACAGGTTATACAATGTAAATATGGTGTCATCTTAGAAACACCTGCAATATTGGGGAAGAATGGTGAGAAAGTTTCCATATTTTTTTATTCAATTTTTCTGGATTTTTTTACTTCATCTGCTCTCCTCATACTGACCCAAACAACACTTAGGTGGCCCCCTAAGGTCTGCAGTTGCACCCAAATGCCAACACTGCAGGGACTGTAGTAGGTTATAGTAGTCTTCCCCAGTGCATAGTGTAAAGCTTAATTATTTCAGATATCCAAACAATGTGGTACATGAAACATTGTCACATCCTTGAGCATTACTTAGAAGAATGGCCAGCAGGCACATCAACAGACACCTTTTCCCAAAGACACACATCCATATGCAGGTTACTGTTAGAAACGTGTGTGTGTGTGTGTGTGTGTGTGTGTGTGTGTGTGTGTGTGTGTGTGTGTGTGTGTGTGTGTGTGTGTAAAGCTTATTACGCACTGTCAATGCAAAAACGACAAAACTCTTTCATTCTGTCTCCTTTCTCTATTGGTTAGTCAGTGCCTGTGATTTCAGGGTGTGGGTGGAGAAAGGGAGAGGTGGGGGTGTAAACAGTCTGAGATTAGCGCCGACTAATAATCCCCTCTTTTAACACGTAGCCTCATCTTTCTAAATTAACGAGGAGTGCAAAAGGGCTTATAAAACATTAAAGGATGCTCCATCACAGTGTTTATGCACCGTACCGATCTGCCCAACTCTCCCCAGCCCGTGCTCCCCGCCCCCAGGGCAGCAGTGCACCCTGGGATTTGTGGCAAATAAACTAAACACATACATCACAGACACATCAGGCCCTCAGAGAACAGGCCGGCGCCAGTCATTTTGATGTTTAACAATGTCATTTGGATCTTGTAAATGCTATTTATTTTCATGTCATGAGTAAGTTCAAAACTTTCTTTAGATAAAAGAAGGCTGTAATCAGGATGAGGAAGATGGGTCCCAGATAACGGAAGTATAATAAATAATAACAATGTTGTTTGTACTGTTTTTTTCAGCCATGACAACCTGTTGTGTAACCCATGATAACCTGTCATGGTTCTCATTGTTTTTGAAGTGGGCATCATGTTGACATCAAATCAATCAGGTAAAAAGGATTATGTTAAATAAAAAGCAAAAAAAAGTGTCTCACAAAAAAAGCCTGTATGACCTCCTTGAAAATGTGAAAGTACATTTAAAAAAAAAATACATACCTCATTTGAATTCACAGAGCACTACAAATTGTCTTTGACTTTCCATGTTTATAGTTTATTGATGGTTAACAGACTGGCTAAAATAGAAAGGGTGGTTAGAGTCCACAGCAGACAGGGGACACAATTCAACAGCATGACACTTACGAGGCTCTTACAGCATCCTATTTTAGGGAGGTATTGGCACTTGTTTTGATATACCTCAGGAGACCCTTAGAAGCGGTGTAATAATTATAATCTATCCCAGGATATCTTTTATGAGGGTATATTATTACCCATAACAAATGTACCCTGTTCATCACCTGAATAGGTCAATTCTAAACTATAGTTAAACTACAGCAGGCGTAGTTGTGCTGTTAAACACATTACCTTGGGGAACAAACAATTGAAGGTTTAAAGAACAGTTTTTGGAAAGTGGGATTTTCAGTGCTTGCTCAGACAACTGCAGTAATAAATGAGGTCAACAAAGGACAGTAATCTTAGGGACGTCACCAGATGGCAATTACTCTCAATTTCTGAAAAAAACTGTCCCTGCTCGTGATCATCACTTCTTTGTCAAAACAAACCATCCATTTCTCCAGAAGGTAGTCAGTAAAATGGCCATAGTGCTGTATGATAAAAAGTGCTCTATTTTGTCACGACACAATTCCACAGATATCTTACAATTACAGAGATTCCTCATATGTCCTGACCAGACAGCAATTGTTCATCATAACTGACTTTAGTAGGCAAATTTTCACTTTTGATAGCATTTGACATGCTGGCAAAGTATGCGGTTCACAAATGAATACCTGTATCAGCTCAATAAGTCAGGTAGTATATCCAGCAATTTCAAGACTGGGAAATATAAAACTGCCTTGAAGATTAATAATAAAAACTAGCCAAGTCAACTAAGAAATTAGTATGTTTTATAAAGACTGATAACAATGTGGTAGGGGTTGAGATTCAATAATTACCTTTCCTGTCATTAATGGATTTCAAATGGTTTTGGAAAGTACGTGCCGATAAGAGTCTAGGTTTACCCTAGGCTATATATGTTTTCTAAATATCTGACAAAAAACTTGTTGAAATGTTGTTTATTTGAATGACTCTATAGGATATAAAATCTCTTGTAGAGGGAACACAGCAGCTTTAATTTTGAATTTCTCTTACGTCATTGTTTTAGACAACCCAAAACTGCAGTGGAACAGACGGAAGAACTGTTTCATCTGTCAGTCAGTGATCTTCATTAATGTGAATATGAACCATTGTATATTAATAGCTGCATTTTGTGCACTATGACTTTTTTCCATTATCAATATGTATTCTTCTTATTGATGAACAATGTGTGCAGTACACATTTCTCCATTAAGACAATTCGATTTATTGCGGTTGTCATGTAGCGATTTAGAGAAAGTGTGTGTTTTTCCAATCAGATTAGATTTCATTACTAGATTATGGTTATATTTACAGTAAGAATGTAATGGAAAAAGCTAACTGAAAAACTTCCCATTAAAGCTGGAAAATGAAGAGTTTAGACACTAGAAATTACTATTTTAATCAACCACTTAACCATGGCAGCTAACAGTGGCAGTGGCAGATAAAACTGACTAACATACTTTATTACTTCCCAGCTATGATCATGGTCCAAATGAAACCACTTTGACCTGAAAAAGCAACGGCAAAGTTTAGCTAAAGCCGTACTTCCAGGAATTATCCTGGAACAAATCGATCCAAAAGTACTTGCTTGCCGGGCACTGCTGCTCCTCCGCCAGGCAAAGTGTTGAGGAGCCGAAGAACAAACGGAATGAATAAGGAAAAGACGAGAACAGATAGGTAGGGAGATAGAAAGTGCTGGCCACTGCAAAGTCTGCAAACAAAGAGGATATGTGAGGCGTGTTCCTGAAGCCTTTCCCCTTACAAGAAGAGCCAGTAAGCACTTTTATCTGAGCTGAAAAGCTCGCTCTCACACTCACGTACCATCAGCAGTTTTTAGCGCAGAGCACAAGCGGCAGATCCAGGTGAGTATACAGTATGTAAAGGATTTCCCCACCGTTTCAGTCTCTTTCAGACTCACACTCAGGTTTCCTTGCCATTGCATTTCATCTGTGTCTTTTACTCTCACACGAGAGTTGGGTGTGTGAGGGTGTTGCGGATGGTATGCGGGCTTTGTGTCCGTTCTTTCATTTCTACCCAATTTATTTGTCCTGCCTCAGATCATTTTTTTGTGGATGTAATCTCACATGGAGAGGCCATCCCTGTCCGTCCAACCGTTTCAAATTTGCATTTTAGTCAAATGTTACTTTGGAAGGGGTTTTCCTGATTGTGGAGAAAGGAGTTTGGCTTCGGATTCTAAAATCTTGTCTCTGAAAGACAAGACCTTCTCAACCGTCTGGTTTCATTCTTAATGCAATTTAGAAAAATTAAACTACCTCTGGCTTCACAGGGAACAACTTTGCCACTGTTCAAACCAAATTGTGATGATGTGAGCTTTTACATTATGGATAATTGTTTGGTTGTGGCAGTACACAGGAGCCTAATTGCTTCTATACATGCATTTCAGCTGCACATGTTACCCTACTCCTTCAATTTGCCTCAGTTGTAAATTGAGAATGCCATTGAGAATTGTCACGTGTGCCCGCACAACAATTTATCCCCCTTGTACATTGTACTTAATACTGGTAACTACATTGCAATTCATACTTGCAAATATTCTGCCCTCTATTTGCTTCAACGGTACATTTAGAATTGCCATATGTAATGCATTTGCATTAATTGCACCTCTATACATTCTACTTGTACATAGATACTTAATACATTATCTAACCTCCATTTGCACTTCTGGTTTGTCACAATGTGGAGGGAGGCAGGACACAGGCACATGTTTAATGCAAAATGGGTTATGTTGTACTGTACTTGTTCAATGACAATAAAGTTTACTCTTATCTTGAATCTCAAAAAAACACTATTAAAACATGTTACCTTGTAGAAGGCAGGTTTTAAATCTCTTTGACTCACCAGCAATTTAAAAAAAAAAAAATCACATTTCAAGTAAGAGGGGCACAAGTAGTCAGAATATATTTGATAGATCAGACTTAAACAAGCTGAGAAGTGACTTGCTTTACTTTGCCTGAGTCAAGATTCTAGAGTGAGCTGGGGAGTACAGCGTGTCCATGGTGACCAACCCTGGTCCCAACCCCTTCAAACAGGAAAGCAAGATCCCCATACCTTGGTGTTGTTAATGTTGACCTCAGTGTTAATGTAATCAAGGTCAACCTTACAAATAAACTTTGCAGTTGGCGTGCACCATACAATAGGCCAGGACCAAAACTGCTGTCTGTTTTGTAAGCATGCTGTGTTGTGCAGGCAAGGGTGATGTCAGACTCACAAGGCACAAGTCTGAGATGTCAGACTCACAGACAACAGAGAATCACGTGCCCGGGGGAATATCAGACAAGCAGGATGATGGTGGGGAGGACCTAGAGACAGTGGGTCAGGAGGCTCAGACAAGCAGGATGATGGTGGGGAGGACCTAGAGACAGTGGGTCAGGAGGCTCAGACAAGCAGGATGATGGTGGGGAGGACCTAGAGACAGTGGGTCAGGAG
>JACXGJ010000203.1:0-73678 GCA_016801105.1 Esox niger | reverse complement strand
GGAGGCTCAGACAAGCAGGATGATGGTGGGGAGGACCTAGAGACAGTGGGTCAGGAGCCTGCATTGTCTGTGATACTTAAAACCTGGTTGAAGTGATGAAGGAAGAATGTCCCTCCAAGCGTTATAGCAGGTTAACGACCTTCTATCAGATTCAGTCAGTAAACAGGTTAACACAATTCTTTTCTTGGGGTGTAGAGATGTTCACCGGGACAGTGAATCAAATTATTACCAAAGTAATCAGTGGGCATGAAGTCCATCTTTTGGGAGGGAGCGTATGCTTCTCTGGAAGGAGGCGTTGCTGCAATTACAGATTGTTTATCTTGGGTGGCGGCTGCGGGGCCTGGGTTGCGGCTGACAGTAGAATGTGTTTGAGGGCTTTGGTTTAGCGTAGTAAACAGATGGAGGGACTAGCTAGGCAATTACTTGTTGGCAGAGGCAAAAACAGAAGACTGGAAGACCATGAAGAATCAGAGAAGGGGTTGCAGTGTACTAAACCCTAGGGCTAGGATATAAGTAGGGGTGTTGTACCAAAGGAAGTTATCTTCAACCGTGACACAATATTCATCAAATGTTGCTTTACTCACATGTTTTTGGCTCTGGCCCATCCCATCATTTTCTGTAACTTGGGAAAGTGTCCAGATCCAAACTCCTTGCAGAGAATAAAGTAATGTCCACGGACTTGGCATTGCGTTTGGCCAAAGAAAGAGTTGGGGTTGCCAGACAAGGGTCTGAAGTCAAGTACTTTGTGCAGTGGATTCAGATGGGGCTTGGGTTTAACTTCATAAGACAGTTAAAATAAAGTGCCGTTTCAATGATGTAGCAAATTGGCCAATATAGGTAATTTTAAAAGAAATCTTTCTCTCTCCTTGTCTCTTTCCTTCAAACTCTTGGCAAGCGTCACCCTCTCTCCCTCAGCACTTCACTCCTCTTCCGCTCACTGCACTTTCCTGCTCTCCTATGCTTTTACAGTCATCTTGAGACCATCCCCTCCATCCGTAGCTTGCTCATATCCTGAGCCATCAGCCACAAATGAAGAGAAAACCAGCGGGAGAATGACAAATATAGATAGATGTCATTGTTTAATAGGTGTAGCTACCAGATTCATGTTCTAACAAAAAAGGCAGACATGTTCTAAAAAAACATGGTCTCCGTCACAAGTGCATTTAAGTTCAGTTACACCTAACGATTATATCAAATTCACACAAGCACACTTTGTACCTGCTTTGCTATGGAAACGCCATTCTCAATATATTAGCCCATTGTTCAAGTGACAATGTGATTTTGTGTGATCTTGGCTAAACACAGGCTTTGCATTTCTCAGATTGTCTCAAGTAAATCTTTATCTTCAAATCAAACTCTCTTGTCTGTCGGTGTAGTCTGTTTCGCAATAATCATTCTGTACAGGCATAACAGGATTTCTTGCCAACCAAGTTCTCTCTAACAGCATGTATAATCTTGCTCATTTGGCCTTAATATGCCCCTGCAAAAACACCTCTGCCATCTCTCAACATTGTCATCTCTATGATGTATAATATTGCAAACTTCGCTGCCTACACGATTCGCTGGTCTTTTCACTTGTCAAAAGTCAGTTATGATCACCTATATTGATAGATACACAATGTCATTTACGAATGGCTAATTAGCAGTTCAAACGACCGCTTGTAAGAGGATTTGTTCAGAATAGACAAAAACTTCGCTGGCTACAACCTTCTGTATCTACGGGAACACTAAAATGAATGTTTACTGTAGTGATGGCCAAACGAGGCTTCATTCGCGTTCTTTTTAGCAGCAGGATATTATGCTGGCAACACTCAGATTTTCATTATCACAATAAAAGCAATCAGTGACATTTTTACAAGGCCAAATAGTTAACAATTTAGTAAGTAAAAAAGAATAGGCTAGAACAACATTGGAATAGACTTTGAACCTAAAATGACAGACTAGATCGTTAACTATATCGCCTTATACAGTTCAATGGCGGCTTTTATTTTGAAAAGAAAATCTGAGTTAGCGTGGCTAGCATAATATCGTGCTGCTTTTCGAATTGTCTTGGCATTTTTTCAGGATTGTCAAACATTTCGCTGGCTACATGATTCGCTTGTATGTTCACGTGACATAAAAGTCCGTTATCGTCACCTATATTGATACAGTAGTTATTGTATCATTTTTTTGAATGGCATATAAGACATACAGTTAATAGATGCTATTTGTGGTGGAGGTTAACTTGACATTTTACTAAGTTTAACACAATGCGTAATGGGGTCTAGCGACATATTACTGGCTAATACGCTTTGGACGTGATGTTAATGCATTACACCATTATATAATGTCAATATGCTGTACTGACACCCTGAAAATGGTAGGCTGTGTGGTGTTGTGGTTAAAGACCTAGGTTATTATCTTGAAAAGGCAGCCAGGTTGTAATCTTGAGAAGGCGGCCTTGATCAACACTTTCTGTTACGGGCCGGCTGAACTAGGCTTGCCTGTTTTTTTTTTTTTACTTTGCTTACTAGTGGATATAAAATAGCTGCCAATGACACTAACACTCAACAAACTAGTACAAACAAAGACACAAATAAACACATGCTCTCTTTCATGCTTTCTCGGACACACACACACACACACACTCTGTGACTGTCTCCCGCACACAAACATGCACGCGAGTCAATGGGTGGATAAATAGCTAAGCAATACAAGCGAATGGAATCCCCTGCTGAGAACAAGGAAGTGAATCTGGGATACACAAATGTTGAGCACAATTAAAGGGGGTCCATGGCTGCATCAGACACTCTCCACTAGAGCCCTGCAGACCACAGCCACACATCCCCTCCACTTTTCCCCATAATAGCATGAAGATATTATTTGAACATTTCTATCTTCTCATACAGCCTCCATGCAGGAGAACACAGATTGAGGAGAAAGGGATTGCCTTATTGCAAACAGCTTTATAATTCAATTGCGAGCAAAATACCAAGAAATCCACATGGTGCAAGTGCTGCTAGTGACAGAAGACATGGAGACAAAATGCACAATTCCTCAGTGTCAACATATATACATATACAAAATAGGTGGTCACAGCCTTTAAGATTGAGGTATGAGGAGTGTTTTAAATAAATTTGGGAGGTGGCTTGATGTAGTAAATCTTGTTTACTAGTCTCTTTGGGACAAATGGCTGGTTGCTAATAGCCATAACAAGGGATTAGAAACAGTTCTGGTGAAAGATTTTTTTGGTCGAGAATGGGCGGTAGCACTGGTGTGTAGAACAGTTATTTTTTACAGTGAGCAGATTATTTAAAACCTTTGATGATCTTTTGTGTTTTTATTATTAACAGTCATGATATGATACCCCATACCTTTGAAAATTATACCACAGTGAAAAAAATGCCAGGCTTGGATTGTAGAGCCAAATGCAAAAAAACTCATTTGATGCAAATTAATGTGTGCCAAACATTTTCATTACTGTAAATGGTTTGTTGTGTTACATTTGATCAGACAGAAAACAGTTGCAATAAAAGCAAAATATGTGCATCAATGATTGTAGAATGTCTTCTCAGATTATGTCTTTGAGTACCTTTGGGATAGAAACTATGGACAGTGTGTCCGTTTTAATGGGGCATGACCAGTATGTTGCCTTATGTGGAAACCACGTAATATTCTGTAGCAGATTACCTTCAGCAGTTCAAAATGTCATGGTGAATAACATGGCTTGAACATTTTGATCTCAGATTAACTGAGAGGATTTTATCATATTGTTTTGGTGACCTAACCAAGGTACTCATCATATTTCACAAAATGTTTGCATTTGAAACATTGTATGGTGGAGGATATTTACCTGTCACGGTTGTGGTGGTAGGCCACAGAAAGACAGTGGTAATCCATGTCTTAATGAAAGAAACAAACTAATAACTACACAGAGCACAATCTATTAAAAAAAAAAAATAATAATAATAATAATAATTGATCCACACCGGGTGTGGCCAAACACTGAACATAAATAGGTTGCCCAATTGGAGGCAACTATCTACACCTGCTTCCAATTGGGGAGACCAAAATGGAATAGAGGTGCTTAGAGGCACCACCTTCTGTCCAGTCCTGACTATGGTCCCAGTCCAGCGCAGAGATGGCTAGGGGCATAGCCAGGATGTGACTTTACCAACAAAATGAAAGGGGTTTGTGGTTTTGTACTAATAGATTTGAAAAATGACATACTTCTGAAAATACTACCAAAGCAATAAAGAAAACTGTACTATGGCATTGGAGAAAAGGATTTATAATCCCAGATACAAATGACGTTGTCATCCAGAAGTGGGATTCCCCAGAGGATAGTATGGGTAACCAATTGGAAAGCTCAATCATTTGGGATATAATGTATTCACAGGCCACATGTTTCTACATGTAAACACTGGTAATGTGGCAAGCTGTTTTAAAAAGTACAGTTTCTACCACTTAAAATATAAAACATGAGGTGATATTACATAAAAATTCAACTGCAATATATATCAAACTTGTTTCCCTGGTCGAATATTAATTCTATAATTCTATAATTATTCAACATTCAACACCTTGGGATTTAGGTTTTAAGGTTTGAGCAAGGTTGTGTTTCTGGTGTTCAACCGTTCCAATTTTCTCCCTACTTCTCTATTCACTCCACTGGATTCCAGTTTAAGCTCTTCTTTCTGTGGTCTCTCTGGTTTCTTGGCCATAATTAGTTTTTTTATTCAGTCCAGCAGTGACTTTATGAATTGCTACATCATTGAGTAGTGTACCAAGATGCACAATTGTTCCAACTTGCTATACTGAAAAAATGTTAGTTGCACTGGATACAAAATTGCTAAAATGTAATATGAAATCCTATCAAGTTCAGGCATAATTAAACCATTTTTTTAAATGACTGCTGTTGTTAAATGCAAGTGAGATCCTTTGGTCTGTAAGTCTGTAATAGTGACACATCATGTGATTTTGTTGGAACTTGGCTAAACGCTGGCATTTAATTTCTCAATTTAGTGTCTCATGTCAATGATCGTCAACGAGAGTCTAATTATCTACTCGGTGTAGTCCGTTTTGCAATAGCCATTCTGCACAGGCATAACAGGATTTCTTGTCAAAGGCAAGTGAGCACCATTTTTCTTTGTTTTTACCTGTGAAACCACCAGGCTTCTCAACGCACTGTTTCCAACCAAGAGAACACCATTGAGTTGCACCTCTAGGCAAATCTACTGTGTTGTTTTCACCTCATGGCTGGTGTTAATGAGTGTATGTAAAGCAACACTGTCCTCATTAAAATCACACAACATTTGAATGTAATGTCCCTCGTTTAGTTTTTAGAAATCACTGCAGTCTATCACGTATCTCTTCTGCACGATTTTCTTTGACCTTATTGACATGCCCATAAAACAGCCTGCCTTCCAACCACAACACACATGCTCACGCTCACCCATTTCACACACCATTTTGCCCAGTGAATGCGGTTTCCTTGGCACTAATTATAATGAAGCTCCATGGTGCTAGAAGGGGGTGGACTTGGTAGAGGGGGTAAGGTGTTTGTGTGTGTATCTTTCTCTACCGTGTGTGTGTGTGTGTGTGTGTGTGGTGAAGACGAAAGCCATCTTCATTAAGCTACCCAGGGATCCACTGGCCCTGCCACTCAGCTTACACTGCCAGAAACCCATCATGTGATCCTCTTCTCATCAGTACTCTCATCAGCATGCACTGTGTTCTCTTTCCCTCCTAAGGTTCTGTAGTTTGGGCCCTGTTTATGTGTATTCTAATGCATCTTCTAATTCACAAAGGGATGGCTTCTGCTCCTTAGGTTGATTTTTGTTTATCTATCTTCCACCCCAAAGTCACATTTTGATTTGCTCACGCGAAACTCACAAAGTCTCACACTATTTCAGACAAATGGACTGTGGCGCATTAAGAGCACAATGAGGCTTTTAAATGCCGACACAAAATCTTCTCTGGGGTCGAAAATGACACTGAACCAGCATTTCTTCAGCTTGTAAAAAAACATTGTGTCAGAAACGAATGTCCAACACCAAGCAACCAGAATTGCCCATCAAATTAAGTCAGCCTGCAATAGAGCAGTCTACCTGCCTGGTGCATGAGTACAGAGCGTTCTCTATAAAAAAGTATGGTTGATTTATACCATGAATTAGCAAGATATTTAGTAGAAATGAAATGCATCTTGCAACACTATCAATAACAAACGGAAAGAAAACCACATCAATCTGCAACGTTTGTCAGGAAAACAATATTGAACATTCTATTGCCGGAGCAGAAATGTCTTGTCTGATGCGCCACTTTTTGTAATTGTCTTGAAAGGTCATCAGTCACTGCTGTTGACACGTTTCTGTGGAAATATTCCGTCTGAAAAAGTTATCAGAGTTCTGTCTTCTCCCAAAATAGGCCGGAGAAAGAGGTAAAATAATGCTACTCCATGTCTTCATCTATAGCGGCATTCTCTGACATTTCGGACCGTGGGCAAGAGAGCTACGGTCAGAAGAGGTTGTTTTGTACATACAGAGAAGGGGTTATCTTAGTTGTGGTCAATTTGCAATGCACACATTAAATGGTATCATTATTATTCTTTCCAGCCCAGTCATCAGCCATTCTGGAACCAATCTGCCCCGGGTGGAGCCTACGCTCTTGCCTACCTCTGATAGAGGGAATAAGGTGTCATCTGGGAAACAGTTTATGAGGAAATGGTGGGTCCAAATAATCTCCCAGTAACACAGAGAGAGAAGTGAGGAAGGCCTAGGGTGGTGGTACTAATCTCCCACACCGGGGCCCCAACTTGCCTGGGCTCTGTTGCTTGTTGCTGTCGCACCTCCACTGTCTCCCCAAAGAAATAACCAACCATGGCAAGAGCTGGTGGCCACTTGTGAGGAGGTGATATTGGCCCTAACAGGAGATATATCGCTTATGAGATCAGATGTCTGCAGGGGTAGATGAGGAATGCAGTGCATTTGGAGGAAATTGCTTTGCTGCCATCAGCCCTACGGAGGCAAACATACAGAGTTAGTGTGCGTCAGAGTGGGTATAATTGTTTTGACATGGACATTGTTTCAATGGACATAGAGAGCCATGCAAGGGAGAGAATAGGGATGAGGGAGGGTGTGAAGTATGGATTCTGGATATTGGCATGCTATTCACATCAATTTTGCAGAAGTGACTCAACTGCATACCTTTATCATTGCATGTGAAGCTATCAATCCTTAGTCTCCCCAACAAACACAGATGAGTCATGACGTTTGGTCTCGCTTTGTCAGTTTCTTTCTCAATGATACTTTTTGTTAGGTTCTCAGATGTTATGTCATGGTCCTGTGGAGGTTAATTCCTTCTTTTTTGGTTTGTTCTGGATTGTTCAAGATACATCTAAGATTTAAGATGTCCTCAGAACGTTGTGTGATTGTTGTTGGAGGTTTTGCGTACTTTCCCGTGTATTATGAATCTCAAGGATGTTTATAGTGTTCTTACAACATTCTGTCATGGTCTTGTAGATGTTTCTGCCAAGCTTGTTTTATAGACATCCTCAAGGACATTTGGAAGATGCCGCAATAATAAAACGTGTTGCAGCAATAATCACTCGTAAGTTATTATTTTGAAGTTTTCAAATTGCAAAGAAGAAATGAGATATAACCAAGATCCAGAAATGCTGCTGTGTTCTCTTGGCCCAAGCGCATTTAGGATGGATTGACAAGAAATGGAGAACTGTCTTGTGGTGTGACAAATCAACATATTTAGTTATATTTGGGTATCATGGATGCTGCATCCTCTGGACTGAAAAGGGACCATCCAGCTTGTTATCAGTGCACATAGCAAAAGCCAACATCTGTGATGGTGTTAAGGTGAATTAGTGCACATGGCATGGGTGACTTGTACATTAGTGAAGGCACCATTAATGATGAACAATATATACAGGTTTTAGAGCAACATATGCTGGCATCCAACTTTTTCAGGGAAGGCCTTGAATATTTCAGCAAGAAGATGCCAAACCACATTCTGCACCTATTACAACAGCATGGCTCCATAGCAAAAGAGTCCAGGTGCTAAACTGGCCTGCCTGCTTTCCCGAACTGTCACCCATAGAAAACATTTGGCACCTTATGAAAATATGTGACCCCGAACTGTTGAGCAGCTGAAATCCTACAACAACATCAATGGGAAAACGTTTCACTTTCAAAAACTACACCAATTGGTCACTTAAGTTCCCAAACGCCTACAGAGTGTTGTTATAAGAGGTGATGCAACACTGTAATATACAAATCCCTGACCCATCTTGTTTTGCGTGTTGCATTAAATAAAAAATTGGCATATATTTTTCCAAAAACATTTCTCTGGTTCAATTTTTTTTTCTTTGTGCCTTTTTCAATTAATTAAAGGGATTAAATGATATGCACAACATTGCATTTTGTTTTTATTTGCATTTTACACAGTGTCCTGACTTTTTTGGAAACAGGGTTGCAAGAAAAAAAACTTGCAAGCAATCAAGTTTATTTATATAGCACAATTCATACATAGAAGCAGTTCAATGTGCTTTACCGTGAAAATAAATATACCAAATGCAATGGAATTGAAACAGAGATTGTAACAATTACACTGAGGTTATTCCTCTGATAGAACCAGAACTTGCATTATGATTCATAAAAGATAGCAGAATATACATTTAGTAATAAATATTAAATATAGCATAATAATAAAGCATAGAATAATGAAGTAGAAGCTTTTTTCTTTAGGTCAGTCTATCTATATTTGGGATTAAGGCCCGTATGAAAGATGACCACTCATAGTCCACACATGTCGTTAAGGATACATTACAAATACAATTTGATTGGAATAAATGATTGGGGGTATTCGGAGGATAAATCCCCCGAAAACATGAAAATGGGCGACCGTCCCCAACCAAATTATATTTTCACAGCACCCTCCCTGAGCCTTTGGACAAAAATACATGACCCTCCCCATTTGGTCTCAAAGACAATCTCACCCGCTCAACAATATACATGCAAATGTTACTTATACTATAGGCCCACTGTACCTCCCCATAGGATTCATTTACAATAAATTCAATGACCCGATATTCAAGTTCTGCACAGAGTTGTGACTCTTCTTTTCCCTTGTCCTTTTCCACTGTGTGCAGCAACATGATTTTCAATGACACGGTGCAGTTGTGGAGTACAAGCCGTGTCCTTGATAATCGTCTGTATAATAAAACAGGAATGCCATAATCGGCGTTCAGCATGCAATACTCAGACCATTCCATCTCTACATGACGTTTGGAAAAAGGAGCTAAACATCTCATAGGCATACTGATCCACATGGACTGTCCTCTACATTCATTAGCAGCAAACATGATTTGTTCCACTTACTTTTTTTCTCAATGGAACATCTCCCTTCAACTTGGAAAGTCCATTATATATTTTAAGACACTCTACAGGGAACAGACAATGCACCGAAACTTAAACTTAAAACTTAAACTCACGAATGCAGTCCTTCCGTAACTTTGCGATGCCATGAAAGTTGCTCTTTTATTCTTTTGCTTTTTCAAGCCTTTATTCCACAGTCTATTGCTGATCAGTATATCCATGATCTGGATACTCCAAGCACAAAGAGGGATTGTACAGCCAACAGAAAGGTGATAAAGAAATAAGGTATCTTCTGCCAGTCAATATGTAAATTCCAAAAGTCTGATAGATAGGCTACAGAAATGTGACCAGTTACCAAATGATATGCCCCTCCCTTGGACTGTAAATCCTCCCAGAGACTGAAATTACAAAAGCATGACCCTCCCCCTCCCACTGTCTCATCATGTTAAATTCCCATCTCTCCCAAAATCAACACAAAAAACTGTGCAAATGGCTCTTTGTAGTGTAGAGATGTATAATAGGCAATTATTTTGAAGGAGATTTTTTGGACTACAGACATTCAATCTCAGCAGAAAGGTTAGCCTTGAATCCAGTGGTTGTGAATTCCTAGTTGGTATCATATCACAAAGACGCTCTTATAGATGCACACCAGCTTATTTGCATAATTTCCTCCAGTTGTTATGAATGATCTTTCAGTAATTATTGGTATTACTTGAAATGTTTCTAATCAGATGTAATATAACTTTGCTGTGGTTAATGTGCAGGAACGCATCTTTAAGATGTCAAATGGAATATTGTTATTGACTACAAGATTTTAGCTGTACCACTTATCTTAAAATGCACTAGCCATTTCATGACTATATTTGTGTTAAGAACATTCTGTTACAATGACATGATGTACTGATGTCAAATGTCTTTACAAACCTCCTGAATGCCCAAGTTCACATGTGCATAGCATTCCAACCCTAAATCCCATGCATACATCCAAATGAGGAGAAACTCTTAATCCCATTCAGAAGTAATCTTTAAAGGCTTCAGATTATACAAGTGAACAGTTTTACTATCTTGGAATGAAATGATAACAATAGAGAAACTGAATGCCAGTATGTAAATCAAGTTTTAATATGATGGCCATCAGAAATGGGGGTTCAATAATCTCTTACTGGACACATTGTGGCCTTGCTGGAGTTTACAGTATTTTATAGTATTCAAGCAATAATCTGCTGAAAATGGCACATTCAACTAATGGAAAGAGGCCCAAACATTGAGACGAAGGGCTGCAGGAAAAGTGGTTTTAACACCAGTTCTGTTTATGATGTTAAGATTCTCTCAACAATGTGTTATAAATGTGTTTACAAAAAGTGAAGGAAAGGGAGGACAAGACAGAAGAGGATTGTACCATTTTGATGTGCTCAACCTAGTGTTATTTAATGCATTTAATTTAAAGTTTCACATTCACAAGGGACTCGGCTTCAGCCTCTACTGTTTTTAATCGAATTATAATTTCATTAAGTTGATGAGAAAGCATCATGGCATGTCATCCATCTAAAATACTCAGACAAACTAACCGTGAAACGTAAAGATTCCATAACCTAAATGCTTATTGCCAGATAGGCACTGTTTGGAAAGACAGTTAAAAATATGAACAAAGACCAGCAATATGATATAGAGAGTTTTGTGCCTTTGAAAAATGTATTTTGGGATGTGTTTGGGAGCTTTTGTTTTTTGCAGCTGTTTCAAAACAATGTTTATGTTCACCAGTACATAGTTTCTGGTCATCAGCTTTATATTTTCATAATTAAATTATTTTTTTTTAGGAGAGTGTGTGTAGTGAAAACACACTGTTCATCTCTCTCCAGAATGTGCTCTTATAATTCTACCAATTGCCAAAACAGGCATTCTAGCCTGCAATACACTAAAAAGTATCTACATTGACAGGTATGCGATACGGCACTTGAACTCTCATTCACTCTCAAATAATTCTGATTTCTGGGAAATTGTATATACAGTGGGGCAAAAAAGTATTTATTCAGCCAGCAATTGTGCATGTTCTCCCACTTAAAACAATGACAGAGGCCGGTAATTTTCCAGAGAATCACATTGTAGGATTTTTTATGAATTTATTGGTAAATTCCTCGGTAAAATAAGTATTTGGTCACCTACAAACAAACATGATTTCTGGCTCTCACAGACCTGTAACTTCTTCTTTAAGAGGCTCCTCTGTCCTCCACTCGTTACCTGTATTAATGGCACCTGTTTGAACTTGTTATCAGTATAATGACCCTTGTCCACAACCTCAGTCACACTCAAAACTCCACTATGGCCAAGACCAAAGAGCTGTCAAAGGACACCAGAACCAAATTGTAGACCTGCACCAGGCTGGGAAGACTGAATCTGCAATAGGTAAGCAGCTTGGTGTGAAGAAATCAACTGTGGGAGCAATTATAAGAAAATGGAAGATACAATACCACTGATAATCACCCTCAATCCGGGGCTCCACACAAGATCTCGCCCAGTGGGGTCAAAATGATCACAAGAAAGGTGAGCAAAAATCCCAGAACCATACGGGGGGACCTAGTGAATGACCTGCAGAGAGCTGGGACCAAAGTAACAAAGGCTACCATCAGTAACACACTACGCCGCCAGCGACTCAAATCCTGCAGTGCCAGACGTGTCCCCCTGCTTAAGCCAGTACATGTCCAGGCCCGTCTGAGGTTTGCTAGAGAGCATTTGGATGATTCAGAAGAGGATTGGGAGAATGTCATACGGTCAGATGAAACCAAAATAGAACTTTTTGGTAAGAACTCAACTCGTTGTGTTTCGAGGAGAAAGAATGCTGAGTTGCATCCAAAGAACACCATACCTACTGTGAAGCATGGGGGTGGAAACATCATGGTTTGGGGCTGTTTTTCAGCAAAGGGACCAGGACGACTGATCCGTGTAAAGGAAAGAATGAATGGGGCTATGTATCATGGGATTTTGAGTGAAAACCTCCTTCCATCAGCAAGGGCATTGAAGATGAAACGTGGCTGGGTCTTTCAGCATGACATTGATCCCAAACACACCGTCCGGGTCCTGGAGTGGCCTAGCCAGTCACCAGATCTCAACCCCATAGAAAATCTTTGGAGGGAGCTGAAAGTCCGTGTTGCCCAGCGACTGCCCGAAAACATCATTGCTCTAGAGGAGATCTGCATGGAGGTATGGGCCAAAATACCAGCAACAGTGTGGGCAAACCTTGTGAAGACTTACAGAAAACGTTTGACCTCTGTCATTGCCAACAAAGGGTCAGTAACAAAGTATTGAAATTAACTTTTGTTATTTACCAAATACTTATTTTCCACAATAATCTACCAATAAATTCATTAAAAGTCCTACAATGTAATTTTCTGGATTTTTTTTCTCATTTTGTATCCCATCGCTGAAGTGTGCCTATGATGAAAATTGCAGGCCTCTCTCATCTTTTTAAGTGGGAGACCTTGCACAATTGGTGGCTGACTAAATACTTTTTTGCCCCACTTTAATTTGCGAGCGTCAAGACAATGATACTAAAATGTCGGAGACTCATGGAACCTCCGGGAGAATTGGGTTGTCTGACATTTACATTATAAATTGTAAACATACATTTTATATATTCAAATATTTGTTTATACAGTCTATTTCTTGCAAATAAGTTACCTGCCTGGACTGTGCAAAAAAAAAAACTTCAAATATTACTTTTGGGTATGTCAAACAGCAGACAATTATGTTCATGTTTTTGCAGACAAGACACGTATAATATCATCAGAATCTTTTAGCCATAGTTCTCTGTGTTTGTGCTAGCTCTTTTTAATCCACCTTCACTATACAAGCCATTCATGTATTTAACTGTGAGAATGCTGTGTTTTGCTGTATTTTGTATAAGCTATGGACAGAACGTTCCAGAAGAGACAGAAGTCACAAAAATGTCTTCATTATTCCACTGTCTGCACTACAAACAACAACTGATACGATAAAGATGGGACCAGATTACATTATGCAATTTTTTGGATGCGTCCAAAATAAAGCACCGTAAGTTTTTATTTATTTTGCACATCCAGTTGACGCAATGCTAAGGTAGCCATCAGGGTCTCTCTAACAAGACCTGAAACCCATTATAGAGAGACAGACAGGCAGAGGAAAGATGAATGTGAAAATAACCTATACTAAAGCAATGGCAGCGAGTAGCAAACCGGCCATGCATGATCTCACCCAGCATCTGATGGTCAACTACATAACGTGAATTGGAATTGGAAGAAAAATATGTCTAAAGATTAACATCAATTAAAGACTTTATAAATACATTAGCTGACTGTTATTGACAGGTATTGCATGCCTGTTTCATCTGTTAGGTGATTTTGTGTGCATTTCCTTCTGCATTTCTACATCACGGTATTTTTCTAGCTTTGTAGATTTCCTAAAAGTGTCACGTTGATTTTAGATCGTCATTTGATCTGTTGGGCACAATGGATTACACAGCCGGATTGGTGTGTGCTATTTTTTCACCAAATCTGCTGACTTTGACCACCAATTGAATGTCAAGTTCAGATATTATTTATATATGTTCAACACAGTATTGTGGAACGCGAATATGGGCTACCAAGCCTGCCTCTGCACAGCACTGCTGCTGCTTCTCATCCTCACCCACCCAAGGTTCTAAACATGTCCATACATTATACTTATTAGGTATTTTACAACAATTGTACATGTTTTCCTCTAGCCTCCGGTTCGCTTGAAGTCGTTAAATAAGACCAGAGCTCCTCTCATTCTCCTCAGTAGTAGATGCAGGCCCATACAGTAAGGTCTTGCAAGGAGTGAGGGGATGGTGCTGACACATTCAAGTGTACGTGTACGACCAAACCTTTGCGAGCTACATTTTATGGAATGGCTTTAAAGAAATGTTATACGGTGGAAATCGCGCAATTACCAGGTTAAAAAAACCCTGACACACATACACACTTATATACACTCAAATTGGATGAGCGGATAGGGCAAACAGGACACACACATTCCCAATAGAATGTGTGAAGGGAAAGCTAAGGTGAGAAGTGCAATGCTGGGTAGTCCAGTAGGTAGGAATCTGTGATGGTTTCCCAGCAGTTCTGGGCGACAGCAGCGACTATGTTGGAGATAATCCAGCCAGCCTCTGAGTAGAGCAGGTATCAGACATACCAGGAGAGTGGATTACCCAGCCTGAGAGAGATAGAGAGAGGGGGGATATGGAGAGGACTTTAGTCCAGATAAGAGCAGACGGAGGACACGTTTTCCAGGAGGGAATGTAAGACAGAAGAGGGGATATGAAGAGGACAGCTGTGTTGAAAAGGTAACCATAAACTTGGAGATACGGCGATAAAAAGAACAAAATAAGAGAACAGCTTTCGAGTAGATTTGAATCACGTGGAAATGTGTTTCCGTTTCCTATCTGTCCAGTTACAGTCAGGTGCCTCACATAACCCAAAATACATCACGGTAAACTGGAAAAAGCCAAACCTAGCTAATTTGTCTTCTGTTTATGTGCCCTCACAAGGGCATTCCCCATTAAAGGGTTGTGGTGAGACTTTAAAGATGCATTTCATTCCCAGTGCCATGGCTCATCTGCCAGTGAACACCTTCATGCGTCCCGAATGGCATGCTTCGCTTTGGGAAATAGTTTATGTATTGGCTCCAGGACAATCACACTATATAGGAAACAGGCAGCAGTTGGGGATGTGGTGATACAGACATCTGCTAGCCAGGTAATCTCCCTAAATTATGAGGAGTCAGTATCAATAATGTATTGGCCGGGTGTGAGGGATGTTCCCCAAAGGCATTATCTCTGATGCCTGTTAACGCGTTCATCCAATGATTTGTTTCACACGCCGGGTTCAGGGAAACGCCACATTCACACATTTCACGGGTCCTGCTATTGCTCATTTTTGAGATGTTGATTTGATTTGACCAGATCTATATACTTGGCTGGGTCTTTGTAGGCCTTTGTTATACAGTCCATCCTATGCAATGGCTGTTATATTTACAGATTCAAATTATTGTGGATTTGTACACCTACACTGGATATTTAATTGGAGTAACGCACTATGCTCCTGTTTTTATTGGACAGGCTTTTGACAACCAAAATCCCTTGTGGTTGGGAAATATATTATAATATTGCAGGTACCATGAACATTGCAGGAACATAACTGTTGTCACTGATTTTGTTGTTATTCTTTGTTGTGTTCGGTAAGGCATCATAAAAATGTGGGTGCATTACATTAGTCAAGAACTTGATTGTTGAAGGATACTGGCGTGTTTATGAAGAATAAGTAAAAAGATTAATGGATGTCATGTTACTATTGGGATCAAACGGTTAGTTAGAAGAGGCTGGAAGGATTCAACTACAATACCGTTTGGGATGCAGCGTAAAATGTCAATAAAAACAGAACGCAATGATGAGCAAATAATTTTAACCCTGTAGAAAATAGTACAAAGACAACATATCAAATGTTGAAAAAATATGCTCACTTTGAATTTGATGCAAGCAACATGTTGCTTTAACTTTATCACACAACAAAATAGGTCAACTGGCAACAGGTCAGCAACATGATTGAGTATTAAAAGATCATTCCAGAGAGGATGGATCTGACAGAAGTGATGAGATGTTCACCACTCTGTGAAAGACTGCAAATGGAAGTGACGAAACCACATGTACTGTAAACAATATCCAGATATGCTGCTGCATTCTCTGGGCCCAAGCCCATTTAAGACTGACTAAAGCAAAGTTTTAAACCCTCCTGTGGTTTGACAAATCAAAATCAGAAATTATCTTTGGGAAACAAGGATGCCTCATCCTCCAGACTAAAGAGGAGAGGAACTATCCGGCTTGTTACCATTGCACAGATAAAAAGCCAGCATCAGTGATGGTATGGGGGTGCATTAGTGCACATTGCATGGGTGACATTCACATCTGTGAAGACATCATTAATGTTGGACAATAAATACAGGTTTTGGAACAATATATGTTGCCAACAAGATTATGTATTTTTCAGGCAAAAAGGTCTGGTTGCTAAACTGGGTTTCCAGACCTGTCCCCTATTGAAAACTTTTTTTTATTTTTATATCAACTTTTCACTTTCAAAACTCCAGTGTATGCCCCTGTACCAACTTTTTTTAAACGTGTTGATGGCATCAAATACAAAATGGGCATGTATTTTTCCAAAAACACAATACAATTTCTCAGTATCTACTTTTGTTATGTTTTTTTACATTTTATGCAGTGTCATGGAAATGTTTTTGGAAACAGAGTTTTAATTCAGTGTGGAAAGAGCTGTGGCTATGAGGGTGAAAATTACTAGGAAAATAGCCAAGAAGTGAATTGGTTGAGAACAACGAATAGTATGTGGAAGCTCTTTGGTGGAGACTTGTGACGGGGCAAGAAACTGTCATTGTGGCGACAATGATAGTGACTTGATGAGACACTAAGTTAAGACAATAGAACATTGAAAATTTAAAGAACAATAACTGACAGACACTTTTTAGGTATACTATATTTCCATTTAGTATTCCAAACCAGTAATAGTAGATGTATGGGGTTTAAACTGTCAAAAATGCAAATGAGGTGGGCGTGGGATGTCATAAAACTGTCATTGCTGCATTGGTCCTACATGTTGTTTGTCAGCTGTTGTAAACATCCAGTTTATGATAATTATATGACTGCCCCATCCTATTTATGTTATGCAGTGTGGGTGTGTTCAGATGAATAAATTACCAAATTGAAATACTTTGATATTTTATTACACTAATATTATTATAATCGTAGTAATTTGATCATCAAAGGCAATTCAAGAAAGATGGCCCAACAAAGTCAGGGTTCCCTGAAGATGACTACAGTTCATAAACTGCGTTTATGAAAGGGACCCAGAAAAAGAAACTCTTTGGGCAACAGAAAAGCAGTGTGTATCCCAGTTACCATGACATTGCTCTGCCCAGCAAATCAGGAGACACAAAGACAGACAGAATAAGGGTGATGTAGCCACCAAAGCTCTGACCACCATCCTATGGAGCTCCAGAACTGTCCCCATGATGCCGCCCAGACGGCCCCACCTCACGGCTTCCCCAGTGGTTGTACTGTACGTACATACATATATATTGTTACAGTTCAGTTTTCTGATATTTACATTGCAATTGTGGCCTTTAATGCAACTATTTATTGAACAATGTACTTACATAAAAAGATGCAAAATAATTCAGCTTTAAAAAGGCTCATATGCTGCTGAACAGGTAATGTACCGTATTGAGTATTCAGTTGAATTGAACTCCTCATCACCTGCAACACGAGACCTTTCCTGAGATTTCGATGCAGCAACTCAGTCGTCCCTGCTTTCTTCATCCGTCAACATGTTCTCCTCAAACTCAAGCAGAAAAAAAATCCATACAATACAAACGAAACAGATTCCGATGGAGAGAGTATGAAAGGCTAGGCAAGGTGCACCCAGATCAAGAAAACTGGTGAAACTAGAAATACGAAAGCAAGAGTAAGAAATCCTTTAGAGGTAAAATAAAGAATAAAGAGGCGGAAGACAGAAGTCCTGAAAGCTCTTTGATCACAATAGATTCCTGCACAGCTCCGGTTACTCAGTATGGTGTTGGCTTAGGCCCAAATCTCTCAGACAACACCTTTGAAATTCACAATGGCGTCCACGTGATTCAGCCGTCCCCTTTCATGCCTGTCTGGAGCCGATAACAGGCTGCCCCACAGTTAACAATCTCTGCTAATAGACTTCTTCCCTGTCAATCAAGCTTCATAATTCCAATAGAGCAATATGGCTCATGTGTACGCATTCACACATACACTCACACACTTGTGTACCCCCAAGACATGCACACACATACAAATGACACACTTCACCATGGCTCATCAATCATGGCTCATCTGTCATTGAACCCTTTTAACCCTTTTATCCCATCACCCCTCCTGTCACTAACACTCATCGTCATCCGACACTGGTAATATATTCTATTTTAAACACCTCTAATGGTGGTGACTTTGAAAGCAGCTAATTTGGCAGATTTTTGGGGTGTTTGGAACTAAGGGGTTTGTTAAGAAGAAAGTGTGAGTATCCTTGGCAAGCATAAACAACCCAATATAGCAGTCCCATGAAAACAGAGTAAACAGCAAGTATCAACAAGCTTGCATCCAAACAAACCCCCAGCTATGTTCTCTGTTTCCCTTCCAAACCAGTGTTTTTTATTATTTTTATTTGATCTTCAAAGCTTTACGCTAATGTTTGTTTGGGTTTGTAAGCGCAATATTTATGAATATATATAAATACATATTATATATATATATATATATAATATGTAATCACTATATATTATAACTGTAAAAACTGTAAATAGTAAAATTGATTATTAAGATGAAAATGATTTTCACATGTTACTTTCATTATTTTATTTTTGATTGTTGTTGATTCAGTAGATATGGAAAACTCGCATTCAAGTGAAAGAGCGTTGTTGTGTGAGGTTATGAGAACACAGCTTCTACAAACATGCAACAAAAACTCCAGTTAAAAATTCAAAAAGATAATTCCAGATAGGAGGAGGGTAGAGAAGAAATATATCACCACGCATCACTATTCAAGTCAACAATTGCAGTATGAAACTACCACTGTTAGATTTGTTTATCTCATCAGATATTAATGATTATTTAAGAAACTGGAATATTTAAATTTCTCTGATGGTAGCTGTGCCCCTTACAGTGGGAATCACAGCATGAAATCAGAACATGTAGAGTGTGCGAGGGCTTGCGCGTGTGTGCATTCCACCGAGCGTCACACATGCTGTGCTTGCCACCACCTTAACCAAGCCTTGGGATCAGCCCTTTTCACTTTTTTTCTAGCAACTCCCGAAATATCTGTACCCTGAAGGGGTTGCAGACCCCCTGTAGCCCCCATACGTACCTCCTTGAACCAGCTGCTGCCAACCATCGGCGGGCACAGAGAACGTGACGAATCAATGGCCTGTCAGTTACATAGACCACCAATCGTCACGGTGACTAAGCTTTACCCGGCTACTCAACCAATAGAACCAGTTAACAACATCCATCTCTTACTCTCTGATAGGAATTCCTTTACCCTCGCAAAGGTGTGTTTAGACCTGACAACTTTTGTCAGTGCATTAGTGAGATATTCCAATGTCGTTCCATACCACATCACATGCTGTTAATGAATGTTGACCAATTTGACCAATCATTCACATTTCTTGATAAGACCAGTCCACCTCAGGGCTTATATAACACAGGGAGTAAATTGGATATAATTTAAACAACAGTACATGGTGTCCATAGTATCTGTGTGTACCAGTACCAGTCAATCCCATCCGTTCCTGTATATCTCAGAGGTGTGTCTGCATCTGTGTCTACACGCTCCACCTCCAGTGGAGGTCATTGAGGTCGAGAGTAGTGGTCAGGACCTAGATGATTAACCATTTTTGGATGCTTTGGTGAAAACTGACAATGTATGAAAGAGTGATGTTCAGGATGAGTTGTTTATTTTTTGCTTGATCGAAAACTCACTGCCTGCCATGCTTAAGAACATCTGGTTTACTTATTGTAAACAGCCACACTCAGAATTAGACTTTGATGGGCTTTGTCTTTTCAAGGACATTGTGTGTTGAAGAATAGTGAAGGAATTCAACATGAATAAATATTTTCTGATATAATCCTTTTTTTCTGGAGACTGGACCAACAGCCTGACAAAACATTCAAACTAAATCCAGACTTTTGAAAAAATGTCAAAAAAGCATTTAGTTAAGCCAAGAGCTTTGCCTCCCTTGCGCTACTCTGAATCCGATTATTAATGTGTACATACCACAGCCTACTGTTTTAGTCTTGTACAACATTCTGTGATCTTGTTTGACAATCAGATGAAATCATCGTTACTTTGTCATGCCACACAATACGGCAATACGTGATAAAGAAGTTATATGGCATATCCTTAATGGTACCACTTAAATCCCACATACTAAATTAATATGGATTCTCCTCGGCTTACTTCTGTGGTTAGAGCCATTAAAAAGAGATGTGTTGGAGCACTACTCAGTCATGTAGAGGTGAGAATTATGCATCCACGTTCAAGTGTTACCTATATTAGGGGTTCCATACTAGGGGCATTTGGACCCCTGGGCGTACTTGGCCAATCCTCTGGTTGAATTTGAGGAGTGTTCCTCATAGAATTTGTGTGGGGGGTATTTATGTACTCAGTAGAGAATTCAGCTAGTGGTACAGTTACACTGCTTGTGACACACTGGCCTATATCAAAAGGTGATGTTAAAAGTGAATATTTGTGTGAGGAACAGAAGCGTTCAGTTTGCAGTGGACTTTTTACCCTTGTGTTCCTAACTCAAAACTTACCTTTTCTACCTTTTTGGGAAGGAAAGAAAAAGGTTCAGTAGTCTCTTTTTTTTCAAGAGCTGTATATAGGCCAACAAGTGAATGTGTATTGTTATATTTTTTTCACAGTCGTTAACCTAACCCTATCTGGTTCTTTGAAAAATATACGCAAAACCATTTTGTTAAATTCCAGAAAAATTCAATTTATCCTAACCACAAGCATTTTTCACTGTTATTACACACATCTCTGTACCATTTACACATTTTTAAACTCTACAAAAAAAAACTCTGCAATGCACATATCATGTAGAAAATACTACCATTCAATAACCAAACTCAGATCATCGCAGTCTTAAACTTCCAACAAACAGTTTTATTGAAAATGTTTAGAAAACAAATTGATATCAAACCATTTATTTAATATCCATTTTACTTTGATTGTTTTAACCCTTCACTTTTACCCTTCACAACTTTTTTCTAGTAAAAGATTTAAGGGTCTTGCCTGTCAAACATCTCAATGGAAACTTTAACTCAGATAATAATTGTCAAAATGTGTTCAGGGAGTTTGTCTGTGTGTGTGTGTGTGTGTGTGTGTGTGTGTGTGTGTGTGTGTGTGTGTCAGTGCGTGCGTGCATGCATGACTGTTGTCTAACTCTGTATTCAGGGAGTGTGTGGACACTGTTCTGTTTTTCGGGGATGGAATCAAATATGAGAAAATGTTGAGAGGTGTGAGAAAACATTGAGGAGTGAATCACAAAACATTCACCCAAGGCATTTCTTCTCAACATTTCTAAAGTCACTCAGTATTTGTGTCAATGGTCTTCAACTCATTGGTCTTTCTAGAATGAAGGAAACTTCCTATTTCTATCTCCCAAAGACTTGAACAGTCAACACCCTTTTTACAGTTTTTCCCAGTTGTTTATACATTGTGAACAAACACACACACAGTGATCAATGTGGGAGCACAACTGTCATTAAGAAAACACCTGTGCCATTTGTGAGAATACCCGAGTTACCAGACAAATCTCAGAGTACTAATGCATTACAACACACTTCAACTGTGCAAACCCAATTAACCAAATTGTTCACCCAGTTCTCCTCGTTCTGTCAAGTATAAGAAAGGGCACACAAGGACTCATGATGGCACATTGAAAATGGAATAACAAAGAGCAGAAAGGGGAAGAGGCAGAGGAAGACACAGAGGATGACCCAGACCAAGAGCCGGCACAGGGGTTGGAACATCATTGTGTTGATGGAAAAGGTGGTGGTTCCTGGCCAAAGGGCTGGAAGCATCACCATGTGTGCAGCTGTTAGTCAGCTGGGGTTTACCATTGCCATGTCACACTTGGCTCCCTGACAACACATCACTCCTTCTGGTATTCCTTGATGCAGTGTTTGACCTTCTTTTCCCACCTCCAGACAGACAACGTAGGGCCCCAGGCTCACCAACCACTCCAGATCCAAATGATTTTCATGTCTCCATATTCTCCCATCTTCAATCAATTGAGAATGTTTTCTCAGGTGGCGATGGGAGATGTATGATTGGAACCCTCATCAGCAACTGAGTCTTTTCCAGGTATTGGAGGAGGTCTGTGGCGATATCTCTGCAGAGACATGCCAAGGATGGATCCACCATGCAAGGAGCTTTACCCCCCGCTGCTTGGACAGGGAACACATGAAAACACATGGCCAACTCAACATGACAGGCAGGACAATGCCTGAGGTTGCACCGTTTTCTTTTCAATCCATTCATGTGTACTATTCAATACTGTAACTTTTTGCTGCTTGAAAATATAAATTGTATACGTTTCATATAAAATATTTTTTTCTATTTGTGGGTAACCATGATCAAACATCATATAAAATAAAATTATTCTTTACTGGCTGTGTTGGTGAAATCTTTTTGTTTTCCTGCACGAATCTTCCATTTTTATGAGGGAGTTAATTCTTTCTACACACAGTTTTCTTAATGCTCAGTGTGTGCAACAGATTTTATGTCTGTGTATGTAATCCTGACCCAATTATTTGATTTCAAGGGCTATGTGTATAGTTCTTAGGCCAGAATAAAAAGTTTTGCTGTGCGTGTAAAGTTTTGGAAATGTGAGTTTTTATAATGTGCCTTGTGTTGTTAGAAATCAGCCGGTTTAAATAATGATCGCGTACCAGATCGTCAAGGGGCGGGAGTAATTCAATTATTTATTGCAGTATTTGATAGTCTTGTTCATTAGGTTACAGACTCGATACTCAGTCTTACAAACACGAGCTCATCTCACTCCATCTCTTCTCAATCTCAAAGAACTTCTCTATAGACATCCAAAACAGAATAACTGTAAGCCCATTGGCTACTTACTGTTGTTGCGCTTTAAATGAACGTGACTTCCTGTGTACAGATAAACAGATGGTCTTTTGTAATCTAAACACAACAAACATACACTACAACAGTGTTAACAATTTTGGGATATTGGGTATTATTCAGAGAATAGTGTGTATTCAGTTGGTAAACACTGTATTAGAACATGGACATATCAAAGTATGTCAATATAATGACCTTTATTAACTATTGTGGATTCAGGTTGCATTACTGACAGTTGTACAGTATGTCTCTTGTGCTGGACCATGATCGTGGTGTGTATCTGATGTGATTCATCTAAAGAAACTCTAACATATCCTACAAACATGGTCATAGCACTGCCCAAACCACTGCCAACGCCCATGACATTAAAGATACTCCATAACATTTTACCTGGTTATTTCCAGAACTGCAATTGTGTCTATTTTTGTTTGTCTTGTTTCAGATAATCTAATTAGTGAACCCACTGTCACAAAGATAACACAGAATAGCAGTTCTATACCACTGAGTAGATATAAGATATAAAATAAATGAAAAATTCTGGCAAAATATTCAGTTAGTAAAGCAACATACACACTCACACACACACATACAAATACACACACACACACACACACACACACAGCCCTTCCACTTGTCATAGCTCCCTGGCAGTCCGTTTTGCGTCAGTGCTGAAACCTCATGGACGGTTGACATTTCACTTTGGCTCTGTCTCCATTCCCTGTGATCAGAGCCCTGCTGCCTCGGCGCATTGAAAGGTCACAGTTGTTGTTTGTCAAAATCAGAACAAAAAATACCCCATACCATGATGTTTGTGTGTGTGTGTGTGTGTGTGTGTGTGTGTGTGCATGTGCACACAGAAATATCTAGCTCTATGACTGCTTTTATGTCTTATGTATTTAGTGTGTTGCATGTTGCATTGCTTTGTTTGTTTGTGTATGTGTGTGCGTGTGTGCATTTTCCTGTTTGTAGAATGCTTTGAAAGCAGGCTGAGCAATCCATTTGTGAATTTGTATTTGGCAGTGGCACACAAAGTGACAGCCCATTGTTAAGTTCTCTCCCTTGCCTCAAAACAGCTGACATTCTTTTGAGTCTCTGTCCTAAGCGGTGCCTCATTCTGTTCCCTACATACTGCACTAGTTAGCAAATAGGGAACAATTGGTAATAGCAGAGGCTTCACCCAAGATGGACTTATGTGGAGGTGGGGAAGTTTCTATGTAGGATTGGAAAAGCAACCACTAGGGGCAACAGTGAGCAGCATTACTGTTACATTACTGTTTGCTAAATGATTGTGGTGATATGTGGTGGATGGCCAGCTAAGCAAAAGACCCAAGGGTATCTATTTTGACCTCAATCAAGCCATCACTGAAAAGTGTTACTGTCCTGACCATCATCAAAACCTTGAATCCAAAAAGTCATACTCTATGACCCAGAGTGAGAAAGAGATGGGCAATGGGGACAAAGTGAACATGACCTCTGCATTTACAGAGGTGAGGCACATCCTGCCCCTGGTTTATAAGGAATTACATTTTCATGTAAGGTGTCAATGATTGGCTGAATTGAGGCAGTGACAGTCATCCTTTGGTCTCCATACAAAATGTAGGGAACATATTTTGTGTGTCAAATCCCTTTTTTTTTACTATTTCCAAATCTCAACCCTTAACACAACCCGAACGTTACTTGCATTGTGGAACTCTGTGTTGTTTAGATAGTGTTGTGTGTCTACTGTGATAAAAATATTCAAAGTGAATTTGGAGCTACAGAACAAGAATGTCACTAGTCACAACACAGTCTACTGTAAGTCGAGGGTGTAATGTAAATTCCAAAGTTTTTACGCAAATTATAGCAGCATTTTTGTTTCTTCGTTAATTTATCCAATACACATCTTTATATGAACACCTGTAAAAATGCTTTACATTCCAAGCGAGGATTACAACACAAGGTGGTGAATGAAGTGCATTTTGTAACAAAACGAAAATAATGTGTAAACAAAAATATCCTTGAAATGTTTTCAAATTGCTGTAATTGTTCAACTAACACTTTTACCAGGGAGCCTGCCTTTCCTGCAGTGACATGATTTAAACCTTAGAATGATTGCTGATGGTTGTTTCTTCCAAAAGAAAAAAAATGATTCTACCCAAATTGCCTCGAAAAAACAATTCAGATGAGTGATTGACAGGGGAGCCAATTCATCAAAATGAGAGATAGTCTCAGATATGACACTGAAAAAACATTGGAAAATAAACTCGCATTCAAAAATTTGCACACACCCACACAAACACACACACGCACACACACTCACACACTCACACACACACACGCAAGCCACAAAGTGAAAATAAAATAATTCAATAGCCATTACAATGTACCTTAATAGATATTTGGAGGTGAATGATTTGTGGGCAGAGTTGTTGAGGAGAGGCAAGAGGAGGGGGTAGCAGGTGTATATGTGGAGCCTTACTCTGTCTTTTTCTTTCTTCCCCTCGTCCTCCTGCCTCGCTCACGTCTGTGGCCATTAGCAAGGCGGCCATTGAGGCTGGCGTGTTTTGACAGATGCTCGCTCTGTCCAAATGCATCTCAGAGGACGTTATGGCACTTGTCACGCTCCCCTCCCGCCTGCCTCTCTCTCTTGCTCTCTCTGTCTCTTATTTTCCTTGTCTCTCTATTGCAGTGTCCATGTCATACTTTATGCATGGGCATGTATGCATTACTCTCAGGTTTTCCAATTTGCCACAGCACACACACACACACACACAGACACACACACACACACCCAGTTCAGAGCAGTTTACCTGTTTGCATGTGTATGGCGGGGCTTTCTCCCCTTGCCCCAGGCCTCTGTCCTCACAAGCCACAGAGGAGCAAATGACAGGTCAGGTTTCACAGGGTCTGCCCAATGCAGGTGCCTTAGAGGGACGGGCCAGCATAGAGGGACATGAGAGCAGAGTTGGTCTGTAGGTAACCCCAGGTGTCTGTCACAACGGATACAGTCATGCAGACGCTAACTTACCTGGAAACAAGGGGGCCAAGTGTGGCTGGTCGTGTAGTTCACATAGCATGACGTCACGCCCTGTGAACATGTGAGGGATACGACGTACTTAAAGATCTCTACAAACTGTCATGATGGGATTGTTTATTTGTAGGTTTGATATTTTACTTCATTTTATTTCACAATTTTACATTCAGGCTGACAGAGAGCCGAGTGGTAGTTTGCAGATAGACTAAGGTTTCTGGTTCAGTTTGCACGTACATTCTTTTCCAAATGTGTCAGTTATTGGCAGCTCTTTTCATTATAAGGTTGCGCTCCCCCCCTCCCCGCCCAAACACTCATCTTTCTTCCCTCCACGACCCCCCTTACCTCCAATTACTCCCCCTCTTCTTTCCACACTCCCCCCTCCCCTCCACAACTCCTTTCCCTCCACACCCCCCTTCCCCCCACACATTCCCCCCTTCCTTCCACACACTCCCCCGTCTTCCCTTCACACGGCCCCCCCCCTCTTCCCGACATATACCTCTTTATCTCTACGTCCAGTCTCAGGAGACTTAAGACATGCACTGACCTTGTGAATTGGAGCATTTACAGAATTATTATTACATTTATTATGTAGAGTAACAGTGTAAAGTTTGGAATCACAAACCCATTCTTCCAATATCCAAACCATTGACTGGTTTTGTACATTTTTATCATTTAGTAGATGCATTTATTTAGAGCGACCTAAAGTTAGGTCAATCATCTTTAGATGGCACAATGACCAATCCCTCTAAAAGAGAGGGAGAAAGACAGAGAGAGTGTTGAAAAAGCTGAGTTGCAGTAAATATGATATGGGTTAGTCAGTTCTAGCCACAGGAAAAAGTACATTTACTTCTATGCCCTGGAAGTGGTGGTTCGATTTGGAGGGCTAAAAGAAAAGGTTGAGGTCAACTTCATCTCTCTGTTCATATTCCAACTCCATCTCAGTTCAATCTGGTTCCAATTCCAACTTGGTGTGCCCAGAAATTTCCATTCAAATTCCCCCAAAAAACAATCTTCATTGTGAATTCCATTTCCGGTTGCACCAGCTGACCACCAACAGTACCCTGGGTGAAGCAACATCATCAATGCGTCGCCTGTGAAAGTCACACTGTCAACACAATGAAGATATGTTCCTACATCAACTCCGCCCAGTCAGTAACAACAGATAGATATACCATCCATTCCTTTATGTTCAGAGGCATTTAATAGGCCTATCAAAGATGATCATTGTGGAAAGGTTTTAGATTTGGTGCAATAACACATTGCTTTTTTCTACTTATCTCTTTACCTCTGGGCTTTTCACCCAGCATGCTCTTCTCCCGTCAAATCACTGCACTGCCTCCGTGGTGGAGAACAACTCACCGAAATAGAAATGGGAGAAATCTGTATTTGAAATTAGAGCACGCCACAATGGAACGTCCAGAGGACAAGGCACCAATGAGGTAGAAAGGGGAGGCAGAGTGGTAGAATGATATTTGAATCATGTAACTCAGCTTGGGAATGATTTGGACAACTCGGCCACTGACATGAACATAATTTCTCATTACCTGAGCTCGGAATGAGCCCGGTCCCGCTCGTCACATGAGTCATCTCACACTTCTCTCTGAGATGAGAAGGAAAAAAAGAAGCAAATCAACAGCCATTTACACTTTACTAAACAGTAGTATGCACACACACATGCGCACACACACACACACTCAGTACAAATAACATCTAAGCTGCAATACTTTTTAGGTGTATCGCACAAAACGCGTTACGTTGACAAATCTCATTTGTGTGTGGATAGGCGCTTTCATTCATGTGTGCACACATGTGTTTGTGAAGGAACAATATTGTATAATATTGTATAATATTGTATTTTCAATCTGAAATTCAGTTAAGTTTTTGACTGGTTTTACTTGCGTTTTAGTGTCATTTTTGTTTGTTTCAGTGTCATAGGGACAGAGAATACCAAACGTAGCTAGGAGCCATTTCTGTTATAGGCATTTGTTTTTTTGGGGATGCCACTTCTTTCCACTGGGGGGCAGTAATAAGGTGATAGCAATTCATTTGGTTAGGTTTAAATCCGTCAAAGATAACTCCGGACCTCATTCCAGTTTCATTATGGTTTTTCATTGAAACCCACCAATTCATTGAAACCCACCTTGGACACCAGGTGGGTGAAGTTCATGATGAGGTTGCACAGAAAATCTGATGATTCTGACATTCCAAGGAATACCCCTGGTTTAAATGATGAATCTGTCTTAATGTGACTTGAATTTAAAAGGGTACATGTATGTGCCAATGAAGGCAGATCTGTGTTTTACCTGGTTTATTGTTCTCATTTTAACATGGTGAATAACCATGTTAAGACCAGGTTTTGCAACACTAGGCTTATCAAAGGCTTAAATCAAATGCGCCACAACACATAAACCTAATCAAGTGCCTTGCTTTGGTGGATTTCCAAAAGGTGCTCTCTAAATATGACCATGGTGCCATGGTCAAAGTGACCTCATACTCTGTTCTCAGGCTTTCCACCAGGCTGCTAACCTAACTACCTATTTACTGTAGTGCAATTGATATTACATGGAGGCATTTCAAAGAAAAAATCAGTACGGACAAGTTTTGAATGCCACTAATATTTCAGTACACATTCTGGCAAATCCCATCCCTGTTCTCATTTGAACCAGACACAGACTAAAAGAAACACCTGGATGAAGGAGAGAAGGAACTTGACAAATGCAGATGAATCCATACAGGTGTACTGCATGACACATTAAGCAATGGACACCCTAACATGCTCTGTGGCATGTAGAAAAATACTGAGCAGGCCCAGTTGACTACAGTTTTGGAGCAAAATTGCCAGAGAAAAAGATCCAAGTGTTAGACAGACATGTCCACATCCATCATCATTACAGCAAATGAGGGAATATCTTTTGGAAGAACGGTGTTCCATCCCCACTAATCCAGAGACTTGTGGAATTTATGCCATGAAGCTTTTCTGGTGGCTTATGTTGCATTTTTCTTAAATTTATCTTAAATCTCAGAAATACAATACAATATAAACCCCCTATGGGTCCCCAGGGTGAGAAATCACTTTCTTTGATCAAACATTTGAGTTGCCTTGTAGGCATCAGAACATCTAAATTGAGGTTGCTCTGCAAGACCTTCCATGAGTAGAAGGTGAAGTTGTAAAAGCAGTTTTACGTGACTCTAAACTCACTCTATGTCTAGGAAAAGCCAGTCCTGAGAGCCCTTTTGATAAGGCCAGTTTTCCAATTTGTCTATGAGGTATGAAAGTATAGAAGTTTCTCTTCTGGCTTCTGCAGTAGTGTCATGTACAAAACATCAACCAATGTCTGGAAATCAGGCAGACCCATCCAACGGAATTGTGTAAAAGAAAATGATGTATACAAATGTTTGCACCCTAAAACACAAAGCTGCATTATAGACTGCATTCAGAATTTTCATTACTGATCCAAAGTGCAGGAATACCTCATCTAGAACATCACAATCTATCACTGATATAAAGGTAGCCTGGACATTGTACTTTCCATACCAGGACAGACTTGATTTGTTTCTGTAAAATATAATTCAATATTCCGTTTCTTTACCAACACAAATGAAGACAAATGTTGTTTAAATTACTGAAGTTATTGAAATTGTGATAATGTGGTATGTGGTAAGGTTATGATGAATGATAACTTTTTGCAACATTCGCAACATTATGTGTGTTCATAAATGTGTTATGAACATATATCCCGGGATGGTTTACGATGTACATTGGCACAGGGAGGTTGCACAAATCTTTTGATCTTGTTTAATTTCAGCAATATCACTTTTAATGTCACCACTGCCATAAGCAAAGGCATGTTTCTTTCCCTTTATTACCAGAAGGACAATGCTGACCCTGTGCTGTGCAGAGCCTATTCGGTTTGGTTTGTATTATATTTTTGGTTTGTATATTTAAAATAATTGAAATCCATTACACTTAATACTTTCATTTTAAAGTGTGTGTGTGTGTGTGTGTTTGTGTGTGTGTGTGTGTGTGTGTGTGTGTGTGTGTGTGTGCAGTACTTGACTTGTGAATATATGTACTTGTGAATATATATTCCTGTGAATATTTGTGACAGTTTTAGTAACAGCAAGTAGGCTGCATTCAAGGCAGTAAGGAATAGCACCCAAAAAGTGAAATGAGTTTAATGAAATTTAAAACGCATTTGCTGGAAAAAACTAAATAGAGGTAATTACAGTCTAATAACCGTAGTTAATGTGTTAATAGCCAGTCATTGCTGAGTAAGGCACTTAGGTTTTGTCCAGCCCCAACATCCCCCACCCCCACACGGCGGACTTACATGGCCTCTGTCAAGCATATGTGCTCAGGCTTCCTGATGAGTCAGCAGATTTACTGGGGCGCCACTGAGGTGTCTGGCCGTGGAGCAACCGAGAGGAGCTACAGTATACTATAGAGGACTTGGACTGGCACCATCCCATCATTCAACCATCAACAGAACGTGTGTGTTAGTGAAAGAGGGGCAGAGCATGGTGGAAGAGGAGTAATGAGTGGAACCTCTGATGTCATATGTTGCCCGTAGTGATGTATAACCTTAGAAACAGAGGCTGAAGGCACTAACACGGGCTACGACGACGCACAGTCAATTCAAAGGGCTGTGCACGTAACCTAAGAGATGAACAGACACCAAAAGGAACCAAACACAGCTGTCCTTCTATGATCACAAAGGTTTTCCTCTGACACTGACAGTGACTGGTGATGCCCACCAAAAAATAATGAAAACGTAACAAGGTTGTTATTTCGACGTCATTAAAGGTAGGTTCCGAAATGTCCTTGTTGTTTTGATGCCATGGCTTTGACGCTGTATCAGCAAAACAAACCTGGGCCTTTTTGGGGGGGTTTCTACATTTTTGGGAAGATGTTAAAGGAGTATAAACAAGTAAATCATGATCACAGTGAATTTCCAATCAATAAGATGAGACATTCAAACTTGTAGCAATAAGCCTGAGATACACTCAGCATACACCGAGCAAAACAAGATTCTAGAGACATTAGCTTATCTTGCCGATCTTACTAAAGTCATAATCAAACAAAGGCCAACAAGCTAACACATAGAACTATAATCTATGTTATTTATAATCAAATGATACCATATACTTTGGCAACCCTCTTTCTGGTAAATGACAAAAGATTAGATAGTTTGCTGGGGAGTCAAGAAGGTCCATATGAAAAACATTGGCAAAGTTCCTTTACAAATAATGTCCTTGATTACAAATATTCACAACACTATTCCTATATAAACTTTGTTCTCCATTCTGCCGCATATGTCCAAGTGATCACTCATTTGAAAAGTGAAAAATATAATAAGAAGATTGTTTTCTGACTGGAATTGCTATGTCAAATGTAAAATGTGATGAAGAGTTATATCATTCTGATTGTATTTGTTTTATTAAGCTTTTAAACTCAGTGAGGTGTGAAATTGTGCACTTATATCAGAAACGCTAAACCTTTTCAGATTATGTAAAAGTTAGAAATTGACTATAATGATGTCTTGCACAAGCATTCCAAAGGAGCATGACGGCAGTTTGTCATCCTCTGAAATATTTTATATCAAGGATACAAAATCAACTCTGACCAAAATATTATTGCAGATCATTGTCAGGCTAGAATCAAGAGAGGAAATGCAACGGAAACCTTCGCCTGTCACCTATAAAGCATTTATTTTGCTCTGATGTTTTATTCACTTGAAGGATGTCTGCTGTATGGAAGTGGATTGAAGAAGGAGGTGAGGTGGGGTTTGGATAACATCTATCCAACCTATATTCTGTTACCTATTACAAATGTTGTATAGGTGACTGTACTAACAGTAATGACTAATTATGTGCTAACATCCATCGTATGTGTGGAAAGATTAAATACAATCATGTCATGTTTTGGAGTTCCTCAAAAAGTATTCGATGGACTTTATATACAAAATATAGAGAAAGTAACTTGTTCTACTGGATTTTAGATGGTTTTTCACCCTGTAAGTTATCTATGGGCCGAGGGAAATCATGAAATTCTTCTTTCACTTTTCTTTGGCGGACATAATATTTTTTGCAGAAACTTAATAAAAGTAATGGGCATGTCATCCTATTTATATATTATTCTTTTAAAGAAGAAAATGAACATGCTAACAAGTCATTATTACTGTTATCGTTTTTTTGCTAGTGGTGCCTACTGCTAGCTGAAGTTTGTAATGTCTGTTAAAGGAAGCATTATGAAAAACGTGAATCAAAACACATCTCCAGATCAGGTGAAACATTTGTAACACTACTTAGTACTGATTAATCATTACATTTACCATATAATGACTAGCTAATAAACACATAGATATTATAACTGTATTATGGACTTTTTACTGAGCTGTAATAAAATGGATGGAAGGGGTTAGGGTGGTATAGGGACTGTAGTGGAGGATGGAGTATTACAAATTGAGAAACTAAATTATTGAATACTTAGTGAGTATGTTATCCACTTTTCAAGATTATGCTCTGATTTCTACTTCTGAACAAAATGTTTTGATGGAACCAATGTTTATTGGCATTACATAACAGAAGACATTTCAGTAGGACAATCGAAGGTCAGCCGCCATCTACAAAAAAGAGCAAAATATGCTGTGTAAATATGTGAATGTTCACACAAATCAGGCATCACTACAATGCAGAAAACAACTTTACGTATGTTTATCTGTGAATTGATTGTGAGGTGGTGTTGGATTGAGTGGAGTGGTGTTGGTGGAATAGGATGATGGGCTGAGCAACTCCCCAATAAGAACAGGCCCTTCACAGCCACGCTGGGCGCTAATGAACCGTGATCCACCAGGCTGAATTATGACAGTCACTAACTTTCTTATGAAACCCTCTGGCCTTGGAGGACCAACGTGGGTCTTAAATGAACTGTATATTTTACTTCTAATGATGGGAATTTATGGGATGTATGGCCCAGGTGATTTGGCCTTAATTACTAGTCAATTGCATGGGTGGCATGAGCAAGGCTGGATGGATGGAAGTTTTATCTGGGACTGGAGATATGGTGACCAGCAACAATGTGTTGTAGGAGTAACATGTCTTTAACGCTATTGTGTCACGAAGCTGAATACACTCAATTATTATTAAGTCAACATTATAACATTATAACCATAGTGTTACAGTAGCAAACATAAACTAAATGATATGTTCAGCTCTAAGGGCAGCATAATGAGGACATTAGAGAACCCAACAAATGTGTTTTCAGTTTTACTTAGCTATGCTCTAAGATCTGACTGAGTCATTCTGTTTGTGTTCTCCCATTGGTTGTTGGGGTTACTTGGCCCTGCCCCAAATGGCAGTATGGACCCTATTTTGGACTTACAGTACTCTTGTCCAAAGTTGGGTACAGTTTGGGATGCAGGGAAGGGACTGCTGTGTCCTAGTGTGGTCCACTGCTTTCACAAAAAACACTTTCATCTCTATATTTCGCCATTGTTTCTGTCTATTAAAGCATGACCATGCTCTCTCTCACATTGCCAATGTCTTCCACTTGCTGTCATTCTTGTTCTTTGTTTTTTGTTCTTTCAATTATTACTGCATACTAACGGTTTTTATTCATGTGACTATCGACTCCTTGTCATATGGCATGTTTATAATGCATTTGCATTTTCCCCAAATGGGGTTTGGGATTTTAGAAATGCAAATAGAAATGCCAATGTTTATGATAGAGGGGCCCTTTCATTAGCAGATGCGATTATTTTCATGAACGTTACACATACCCAATGTCGACGACATTTTTCTTTTAATAGACACCCTATCGGCTAGTTGTTTTTCAGTTTTCATAGTGGGAAGCGGAACGCTGTTAGTTCCTAGCTTGAAATGTTAAGTAGCTGGAAAATACAGAAGGGTAAATTATTTAAATTCGGCCATGGAATTCAAATCATACTGGGGCTTCAAAATGCTGCCTTCTGAAAGTATTCATACCACTTCACCTTCTCAACATTGTGGTGTTATAGACGAAATGCACAACTGATTACAAAGTGTGGGTGATCAATCTACACACAATACACAATAACGTTTTTTTCAGTTGTGCCATATTATTGAAAATAAACTGAAATATCTCATGTACATAAGAATTTAGACACTTTATTTGTTACTTTGTAGAAGCACCTTTGGCAGCGATAATAGCTTTGAGTCTTGGATAAGCTTATACTAGTTTCCACAACTGGATTTGGGTAGTTTCTTCCATTCTTCCAGGCAGATTCTCTTAAACTCAGTCAGATTGGATGGGGAGTGTTGATCGTTAGTTCTCTCCATGGATGTTAAATGGGGTACATTTTGGAATGTACTGATATTGGGTACAATCTCACAGACTTGTACAATTTGTTAGACTTATCCTGAAGACAATCCAGCATTGTTTCAGCTGTGTGCTTTGAGTTGTTGTCATGCTGAAAGGGACATTTTCGCCCCAGTCTGAAATCCTGTGCGCTCTGGTTCGGGGTTTTTTCAAGGACCTCCCTGTATTTTGCTCTGATCATCTTTCCCTCGCTCCTGATGAGTTTCCCAGTCCCTGCAGCTGAGAAACCTCCCCACAGAATAATGCTCCCACCTGATGGCCTCATCAGATGCTGCTTTTTACTCATGTTTGCAAAGCCCTACAGACGGCATATCATTTGCTCTGACATGCATTGTGAAGTGTGGGACCCTTTATAGACTGGCCTTTCTAACCCATTAGTTCAATTTGCCACAGATGGACTCCAATCAAGTTCTTCAGACATCTTCAGGATGATCAGAGGGCAATCTGAGCTCAATTAGGAGTGTGATGACAAATGGTCCGAATACTCGTGTACATTAACTATTTCATTTTTTTATCCATTGTACACTTTGTCCATACATTTTTTTTAGAGATAATGTATGGATCTGAATACTTTCCAAAGTTACTGTACATGTATGTCAATTTAACAAAGACCCAATGTTAACACTACAACAGTAATTGTTTAATTATGATAACAGCAGCTATATATATATTAATGTCCAAAATGTTTTTTTCCATTTGGCACCCATGCACGTGTTTGGTGAAGCCAAGCCCAAGAAAAAAGCTGAATGAATGAGCGATAGTTCACCCCTAGTCACTTATTGACATTTTTTTTTCAAATAAAGAAGAAAACTGTGAAATTGAGCATGAAGTTGACTTGTTTATTGCAGTGTTTAGCTTTCCAGTGCATTACAACATAACCTACTCTATGAACGACACTAGAAGCAAAACAATTGTCAAGAACCTCATTTCATAACTTAATGAGCCATATCATTACATTGATTCTTGATTTGCTCAAACATCAAATTGTTTGCTAATGGTTCATGATAGCAGTAATACATGATTTTATACACACAAGAAACAAAAGAACATCTTATTTTCGGTCACGTACCTGTTGTCTGTTGGTGTGCTTCTTCGCATTCTCCTCTTTTGTGTATTGTACAGTACAATCCAGTCTGTGTGTCAAGATAAGTTCAATCCTCCTTCACCTCAACCATGTCTGTGGCACATAAGATCTGATCGGACAGAGAGTACGACCCAGACAGAGCCAGCCTGGGCATTCCTTCCCAGGCAGTAAAGAACAGATGTTACCATGTCTGGCCTAATTCTTTTGAGGAGACATATGTAGGCCTGACTGAGCAAGCTGTTCTGGGGTCAGCAGTGGGATCAGACACTCATAAGGTCACAGCCATGCCTGTCTGTCCTAAATGACTCCCTTTTCCCTAGGGTGCTCTTACTGGGGCACACTGTGTGACTCGGTCAAAGTAGTGGGTAGGAAAGAGGATGTAATTTAGGACACAGAGAGCAGATTAATATGATTCTAGGTTGGATCAAATGAGGTGGTAAAAAGAACAAGCTAATGATGGGACATCATGTAGAATTTAGAAAAGTCATCCTTAATGCAGTACGGGGGATATGAAATTTCGAAAATAGCAATGCATGCAGCAGTCAATCTCTGATAAATGATGTAGAGGATTGATTACCTTGAATCTACTGTAGGCATGTGTGGCCTAAACTTCAGAAAGTCATTCAGACTTTCTGAAAATACTTGGTATAATTGGTGTTAATATCATTTGTGTAACTACTTCTACAATGTCATCATAATGGTATATTTACATATGCTTTAACTAAGCTCCCACTTTGCTTGATTTAGAATGGGATTAGTATTATACATTTAAATAAAACTGATGTTTTTTCTTTCAAAATACCATGCCCAATTGCTACAATCATTTAAGAATAACCTGAGTATGGAGGAGTTTGATATTTGCTTTATATGGCTTGATAGCCTTGGTGTGAGCTTATGAAATAAACCAAAACCCCAAGAGGTGCCCAGAGCCCCAAACACTAGAAATAAGCATCATCTTTTATTCTTTCACAAAGTATGCCTATTCCCAGGTAATGCAGTCTTAAAACGTTTACCAGCAGAGAATGATTTAGTGAAATGTGTTGTGACCCCCTCACTTATTCAAAAAGCCTGTATATATAGTGGAGTATGGTGCATTAAAATGCAATTCATAAAGCTAGGCCCTTAAAGGGCTTGGTGACAGAGGCAGAAAACACTGCCTCAATAAAAGCATCTTCTGCCTCAAGTCATTTCATAAAATGGCAGCGATAAAGAGACTGCTCTTTATTGTTTTTAGATTGTGGGCTCTTTGCAAACTCTCCTCTCGCTTGTGTCCAGAATAAAGTAAATATGTCAGCGCTATGGGCCCGGTAATACATAAAACAGCATAAGTCTAATATAAGTTCAATATAGCTGCAGAACCGTTTGTGCCTGGCCTCCCTTAAAGGACAAAAAATACTTTAGTAGTATGGTATATTCCTCACTCAGCTGAAATGAAAGACAAATAAAGCCAAATGGTGGCATACCTGTTGTTATTTTTTCTAAATTCCACCATGCCAGTTGTTTTCTTATTTGCCACCATGAAAGCTGGTCATAGAATACATTTACAATCAGATTATACATTCAGAATATCACACGGCTAGTAACTCGCCAGTCTCATGAATTGCTTTGTTTTTCGGTCGTGGCCAAATGTCATCCTAAAAAGTTGACCAAACAATCGTTGAGGGGCAGTATCAGTGTTATGCCTAGATGGTTGATATGCACCTACACTATACCTACACAGAAAAACAGATTCAGAGAATTCTGATAAAACAGAAAAAAGGTAAGGTATATTTTATAGAGATTGGAAACATTGATCAGTTTCACATCACGATGATCATGCCAGATGCACATTATCTACATGGCAACTTTTCAGCACAAGAATGTACATTAATACATGGGACAGCTTCAAATGTCAAATGGGCAGTTTCACATTTTCACAAGATCTTCGTGTCCTCAAACTTCCTCATTCTCTGGTGCTAAAAGAAGACTTTTGTCACACAAAAGGGCCCAAATGTCATCTGAAATGTAGGCTTAGATATTTACGTAGATTTGAGGAATGAAAGAGTGCAATAATCCAAATCTTAGTCATGTAATGTTTTTGACTTCAACATTTGAATGCTGGTCTTCCCTTTACAGTGCTTAAGCACATGGCAAATTTACAATTCAGGCATTTAGAGGACACTCTTATCCAGAATGACTACATTTTCCTATTGGCCCCATGTGGGAAATAACCCAAAACCCTGGCATCGCAAGCCGTGTGTTCTTATTGAGCTACACGCTACACACCACTGTCATCAGTGTATATCAATTTATTTAAATAAATCTCACAAATATTTAGCACTGCTGCTCAAGTTTTTGCACTGTAGATGCCCGAAAGTATAGCAGACAGTTTCCCCCCCAAAAAATCTAAGGAATAACAAGAACCATATATGAGTGAACAAAATGGAAAGAGGCTCAAATTTGTCAGCAAATACAGATGATCTGAAACATGAATCACAAACATAACAAAGCAGTAAAGGAGAGACAGCCATAATGTGCAAGCCATTATAGACAAAGTCTTAAAGATAACTTGCATGGTCCAATTCCTCATTGAGACCCTAAGGATGTGTGATGAGTGTTCAGATAAAATTTCCATCTGGCTTCACAATGCATTAGATGCTCTTCTTCAATGGCTTGAAAAGGTCAATAGGACAGAAAGTACAAGTATTTCCCAACATAAAACAAATGTCACCTTACAAATAAAATATCAAACAGATCATTTCACTGTTCCATTTGTTATTCAGAAATATGACAGAACTGGTCAGGGGTCTGAAAATAGATTGTATGTGTTAGTGGACTAATGGAAACAGATATCAGAAGAAATGTTTTGGACATTGGCCCATCCAACTTACAACATAATTCAATTAGGTTTGATAATGGGTGGGTGGGGGAGATGTCGGTGCGGTGACTATTCAACACCGAGCAGCCAAAACAAGTCCATCTCTACTGACAAGGAATACATTTATCCCCGACAGCTTTACCGCTACGTAGAAGTGCAAGGATGTTAGAAGCTGCACCTCAGCACTTATCGCAAAGTTGCAGCGGTTAGGTTGGCTGATTGGAGGAGGCAAGCTTGAGCAGTCTCAATTTTGCCTTTTGAGAGAGGCTGCATTTTCGAACTATAGCCCCTTCATTGGGTGCCTGTATCAGACTGAGGTTGTTGTGAAAATTCGTATTTACACACACTAACCTACTTGGGAGGATGCACTGGTGGTTATTTTGAAGAGCCACATGTTGGATTACAGCCTTAGACTCTTATTATTGTTCTGTTGACAATAATAAGAACCATCTAACAATGGCTCGCATTACTTTTCTAATGTTGCTGTACAGGCATTTCCAATTAGTACTGAATACATTTCAGCCATGGATAAAATAAAAACTAACTACGAATAGGACTGTCTATTAGATATGGGAATAGTTCCTATACAGGACCAAAAGAAAACATTTTACGGCGATGACCATTCACACTAAATATTTTATATAGAACAATATCTGGTGAGTAAACATGAAAAAACTGTTGTGACAATGCAACATGTCTTCGCTAGGACTGATCTGTATCATTCGCAGATGTGCAAAGTTTAAGAGGCTTTGGCAAACAACTTGTTTACTAAAAAAGCATACTAGATTGTCTACTTACAATTAACTTAACACCAGGAAGTCACTGGGAAACCATTTTGTAGTGCTCATACCATATGTCCAGAAAAAATACCCCCAAGTATAATATTTACATTTTCTTTATTTAGAGCTACCTACAATTGGCAATAAAAGACATACTAAGTTAAAATATTTAGGCTGCTCATTTATAAAAACAAATTACCACAACATAAAACAGACAAGGAAATTCTTATTCAACTTGATCATTATACTGTAGTATGAAACCAAGTAGATGCAGACAACATTATGATGGAAGGTAGTTAACAAATTGACTTATGGTTAGAACATAGCAGCTGCATTAATGTTAACAAATTGGAAAAGTAGCCATGGCCGCCATTATTACCAATTTTAATGAGTCAGAAAGCTTTGTTTTCAAACCAGGGCAGATAGTATGAAGTAGCATGTATCATGTTAAATTTTCAAAAAATGTTATATACCTTAATAAATACCTTATAAAAGCTTTTTTACCCCATTCCTCAAGGTCTGAAATACTTTTTTTTGCGAGTAGTTAAATGCAATCACCTGTTTTCCTAGTTCTGAATCAGTCCTTAATTAGAAAGAGATGACGAAATCCAGAGAGGTTTCAGCCCTCCAGGACTGGATGAATAGCCCTGACCTATTTGAAACCCTTTTCTGATGGCTTTGCATTGATTCACAGCGTAACATAACACAGCATAATATTGCAAAGGTATGGTCGTATAGACTACTAAGAATAGTATACTGCTCTGGAACACCATACACCAGAAGAAGTTCCTCTGTCTCTCCTCACATAATGTCACCCAAAGGGAAAAGAAAGGAGGGGGGGGTAGAAAAGAAAATTGCACAAAATAGACCCTGTGACACTCCCCTTTAAATCATAGGCCTTTGTTGGCTGTCTAAAATGATTAGAGAAAAATGAAAACACACAGGAGGGATTTACAGGTGCATGGTTTGAACCCCACCCACCCCCCATCCATTTTACCTACCACTGGGCTCCATTGTGACCCTGAAATTGCCAATATTGATGCTCAGTCGGGTGAATAGAACTGGGGGTTGGGGGGGGGTGAAGACTAGACAGCCTTGTGTTCCCCTCTCCTCCTCACCACTCATAGAGACAGAAGAAAAGACAGAAAAAAACATCATCTCACGCTGTCTGATGTGGGCTTAAATGCTCGATTGCTTTGCTGATCACGTCGCGGCTCCCATCATCTTTCCCCCGCGACTCAAAGACAAATCTGGGCCGCAGTGTGCGCGCCAACGCCGGCTCGAGCGTGATGAATGATGCTCCCGTCCCGACGGGTCCCTGTCGATGCATGTTCAAGTGGATGGGATTGAATTTAACCATAGAAATGACAAACCATTCTTTGGGGCTTGTGGCGGGCTACATGAATGGTTTGTGGCAACGGATGATGACCAAGGTAGTGCAGTGATTTATGTGTCCCGGGGAAGGAAGAGGGAATCGGGAAGGGGGGGGGGGGGAAGAAGGGAAAGCAACTTCTCTCATTAAAGAGGTCATGGTGATTCCACTTTTGGTCATCGTCCTTCTCCTCACCCCCTCATCCTCCCGTTCGCCCAGTATATCCCTACCTATCAGGGGCGCCGAAGCTTAGCCTTTAAATCTTACAGCCGCATCTTATTTTCCACATCAAATATATAGACATAGACTAATGACTTTTAATACCGTTTGCAAAATAATTTAAGTGAGTTTCATCCACCATGATGAACAGAGGCTTTCTGTAGGCCACAATAATTGGTACCTGCCAGTCAGGGCCTCGCTGCTAGCTGCTGTTGAACCTGGATCATCACGGTCTCCCCCCTTTCTCACTTGATGCTGCCGTACTGCTGCTGCTGTAATTGTAACATTATGTTTATTAATGTTCTTAGGCTGGACATCTGCATTCAATTTTCATGTTTTGATATTTTTGCTGGTTATCAGCTACACGTCAGATTTTTGCTAGACCACATAAGCGGAGCCGGCAAAGTGCAAATGTCTCTCAGTGAGTGAGAGAGTTGAGTGAGGGAGGGACCCTTGTTAAATAGTCTAGTGGTTTGAGACAGAGACCTGCAACCAATAGGTTCTGTGTTTGAATCTTATCACGGTCCAGGCAAATTATGCATTGTTCCGTCAAAAACTTGAAAGAAAAACAATAATTTTTGTGCCATGAAATATAATATACAGAGAACAGGTATTTGATACACAGCTGATTTTGCAGGTTTTCCTACATACAAAGCATAAAGAGGTCTGTAATTTTTTATCATAGGTACACTTCAACTGTCAGAGACGGAATCAAAAACAAAAATCCAGAAAATCACAGTATATGATTTTTTAATTATTGATTTGCATTTTATCGCTTGAAATAAGTATTTGATCACCTACCAATCAATAAGAATTCCGTCTCTTGCAGACCTGTTAGTTTTTCTTTAAGAAACCCTCCTGTTCTCCACTCATTACCTGTATTAACTGCAACTGTTTGAACTCATTACCTGTATAAAAGGCACCTGTCGACACATTCAATTAAACAGACTCCAACCTCTCCACAATGGCCAAGAACAGAGAGCTGGGTAAGGACATCAGGGATAGAATTGTAAACATGCACAAGGCTGGGATGGGCTACAGGACTATAGGCAAGCAGCTTGGTGAGAAGGCAACAACTGTTGGCGCAATTATTAGAAAATTGATGAAGTTCAAGATGACGGTTAATCTCCCTCAGTCTGGGGCTCCATGCAAGATCTCACCCCGTGGGGAATCAATGATCATGAGGAGGTGAGGGACCAGCCCAGAACTACACGGCAGGACCTGGTCAATGACCTGAAGAGAGCTGGGACCTCTGTCTCAAAGAAAACCATTAGTAACACACTACGCCATCATGGATGAAAATCCGGCAGCGCACGCAAGGTCCCCCTGCTCAAGCCCCCCTGCTCAAATTTTTGTCATGCAATAAAATGCAAATTAATCAATAAAAAATCATACAATGTGATTTTCTGGATTTTGTTTTAGATTCCATCTCTCACAGTTGAAGTGTACCTATGATAAAAATGACAGACCTCTATATGCTTTCTAAGTAGGAAATATGCTTCTAAGTAGGAAATTTGCTTTCTGAAGTAAAAAGGCTCATGTAGTTGACTGGTATTATAATGTTAGCTTTTTGTTACTCAGAAGCTGGACGCCTCTCACTGCTAGACGTCTAACTGTTGTGTGCGTCAGCTCTGGAACCGAAAGAATGTGGAGTTGCATTTGCACTATGGATGGCTCAGAGCCTGGTAATACAAAAATGTATTACCAGTGACAACCAATTTTGTGAAGTATTAGTATTAGTGAAAGACAATGGTAAATGGGAATCAAGGAATGGGAATGGCTATGGATGCATTTCAGATACTCTTCAACCAAACTCTTTATTTCTCTTTTGTATCTGAGCTTCTGTTTCACATCTTGTCTGTTTTTGATTTTGATTGCCCTAACACTGCAAAATTGGTTTTCATGAAGACAATGCTAGTATTAAACATGTCTTAAAGCTCCAAAGCATGCGAGAACTGTGTAATTCTGTTTTGAATCAGGTGCTTTTCTTGTATCCTCATAGATCCTCATAGAACCTCATAACTTTTATCAAAAACACCACCCTTAAAAAATATATATTTATAACACACACAGAAACACACAACCAGATATAAGCAATAACTTTAGAGAACTTAAATGTTTTGGGAGACAGGCCCCAGTAAATCATAAAATAACGGAAGATAATCAATCTTGTGTGTTGTGACCACATTGTGTCAATGCTGAGATCTCTCAACAAGGCTTCACAGAAGCAGCAAACAGAGCAGAACGGAGATAGAAAGAGAAAGGGAGAGAGGGTGAATGGAGAGAGAAAACCTTTAATGATAAAAACTGCCCGCTCACAGTGCGATAAATTGCAAGATGACACAAGTCACAGCACAACAAAAGGGGGAACATTGGATGGGGACCCTTCACTGAGAAATTGATGAGTTCATACTGGGGAGAATTGTCTGCGCAAGCCAAACTCATGCCCAGTACCGAAGCACCCCAGGATTAAGACAGCACTTCATTTCAGTGCGGAAGCTTTCACGGGATATGAGTACCCCAAGTGACTGTTGCACTGCCCATGTTCAACCAATCCTCCACCTCCTCTTTCAACTGAAATAGACATTGTCCCAAACAACAAATTTAAAACTTGGCTATTTTGATTCAAGAAAAACATTGATTAAATGGGAGGAGATTTCTCTTTCACTCATCACCACAAATTTAATTTTTTGGAGTATTCAGTGTTTTTGATTTAGCTCTCCCTGGCAAGGGATTGACATATTGAATGGCTCATTAAACAAATCAAATGCACCAATAGAATGTTTGATCTCTTGAGGGAGATCAGCCCTCTGCAAACAATATGACAATAAAAGGCATCTCGTGATGTGTGTACTCTTTTTTGATTTCCTTTCATCTGTCACAAGTCACATATTTTATACATAGGGAATTGAAAACATGACATAAAATATTGACATTTTCATAAACAATGAATGTATCCTGCAATGAATGTAAGTTGATAGAATTTTATGTGATCATATTATACTGGGATTTAAGAGATAATGGAGGTCAGTAATTCATTTTTTTATAATCTCGAGTTTGTAAAACTTCTGTTTCTGCTACATTGAAGTTTTACAAAGCATCTATGACATCATATAATTCCCAGATGTACAGTGGGTAAATGAAGTCACCACTCTCTTTCAAAGTGTTCACCTTTTGTTGCCTTACAGACTGAAATGAAAACAGACAAAAACATACTTCTCCTATCGTTTAAAAACAGTTAACCACAACATCCAAGTAAAAATACAAATCTTTTTTGTTTTTTATTGGAACAGTAAGATAACCTATTTGGATAAGTGAGCCCCCCCCGCCTCTTAGAATTGCAATTGCAAACTTGCTGAGGTATAACCAATGTTTAAATTATTGGTCTTGAGTCTGAAGTTCTATTGAGGTCTTTTGAACATGTACCTGTGCATGGGACAATCCAAATACTATGATTCCATGTGTGACCACACTCCACATAATCAAAGAATTTGGGTACGACAGACTTGGGCCACTCCCATAAACCATAAATCAGCTACTTAGAGAAAAAAGACCAGATACAAGGCTATCCTCGAGTCAAACCAAAATCTCCCCACCAGAACATAATTGCCAGCTTAATATTTATAAATAATAACATCAAAACCTCATACTTTGGCTCTCAAAACATAACTGCCAGCTAAAAATAAATTAATAATAACATCAAAACGGCATACTTTGGATCTCAGTTTTAAATGTATGTCCAAGTCCATTTGCGGTCAACATGCAATTTGACTGAGCTTGAACAATTCTGCAAGGAAGAATGGAAAAGTTTTGCAGCGTGTAGGTGTGTTAAGTTAGTAGAGACATTCTAAGAGACTCATGGTTGTAATTCAAGCATAAGGTGGTTCTATCAAGTATGACCTCAGTGCAGTGTCCATGTATCCCAATTATGCATTCTACCTTTTCATTTAAAAAATGTTCAGTTTTTTTGTTTGTTTTCACTTGGATATTGTGGGTTATTATGTGTTAAGAAAGTTGGAAAAAGTCTAATTTTATGAGCATTCATTTAATAATGTTATTCAACATAAAGTGAATGCTATTAAAGGGGATGGTGACTTTCTATACCCACTATATATCTAAGGTGGCCCAAACTATTTTGCCCTTTTACAGTATGTATAGGCAATATTCCCCCTGAACTAAATTTTCCGCAAAATGCTATACCGCAGAATAATGTATAGGCTAATAACAAATGTTCAGTCTTTGCTGACTTAGATTTTTTCAAGTAGATTTTTAAGTAATAATAGTTAATTAATAGTTGATAATAATAATTTTGGAGCAATTTGCCTTTATATCTAAGAACCATAATAAGTCTGGCCAGATCTAGTGAAATCAGCAAAATACATTAATTAAAGGAAAGAGAGCAAGTGATTTGGTCATTCAAAATGTATGTTAGATTATCATTGTTAGTAAACAAAGCTTGATTTTTTTTTAATACAGTTGTCTGTACCCCAAAATCAACTTTCAGGTTTCACCTATTCACAACTTTGTAGTACCTAGTTAAAACTGTACAACAATTTTTGCAGATATACTGTAGATTATCCCCCCAAACACAATGTTGCCTCATCACTTAACCCTTGAATGAGTAGGTGTGTCCCTGTCTTTGACTGGTATTGTATATGTGGCCTCTTTCAGCAGGATAATGTAACCAGGTTATTGTGAGATTTTTTATTTAAATGTTTCCCCTTCAGTTTTTCAGTTGAGTTGTTCACGTTATAGGTCACATTAAACATGGAAAAGGTTCTGACATGATTTATCTTTGTCTCATTATTTTACATCAAAAGAAACTGGCATTTTAACAGCAGTGTGTAGACTTTTTATATCCACTGTATCATTTTACAGACACAAACAAATCCCACCAGGTCCAACAAACTAATTCTCTATAGATATATATTCCATTTTACCAACATCTCCTGATTCCATCAACCTGGGCATGATTTCTTATGCATCAGGAAATTAATCTGCATGAAATTGTTGTCTAGACACATGGCTACTGAATCATATTGCATATCAGAACAGTTTGTGTTTTTCCCTTTAACCCTGAAGTCGTCAGGATACAGTATTAAAGGCATATTTCAGTTTTTAGCATGCTAGATCAAATATTCCACATACTAAAAGTGTTAAAGCTGCATCTAGATAGTTGTTTCATTTTCAATGTAATCTCGAATTATTTTCCATATTTGTTTGGGAAACCTACAGTTTATACTCAATATGAAATTGAAATATGATCCATTAAAAAAAATGCTGTATGCATGTTAACTTTGTACATACCTGGAAATTAATAGAAATTGAATGGCTTAGAAATGAATTTTAATGGGAAACCTCACTCCAGGCTAATACAAAACATAACGCATTTCAAAACAGTTGTGGTTTGGCATCAATATCCAATCATGATACCCTTTTAAGTAACAACTTCACCTCCAGCCTTCCTTTATGTGCAATTGATTGAATTTATGTTTTTTTTTGCATTGCACTCTGGCAAAAAGATTAGTTTATAATGCATTACTCACCACCAGACACAACCAAGAACGTTTATGTTCACGACCTGAGCATCCATTCACACATCACTATTGTTTTCCAAAAGCTCCTAATGTCTTCTCTTTCGTTTTCTCCACATTATCACACTGCCCATTTGTTATCAGTTCAGCTGAAAGGCACCAGTGAATCAATCAGTTACATTAATTGGGCTTCAATTCAAATGGCTTATATCCGTAATAAATGAAATTACATTATTTTACTAGAACACATTAAGTTTTATCAAATTTTGTGGCAATTAGGTTTGCATCGTTGGGCAAAAATATTGCCGATTTGGGTTAAAAGAGCTTTTTCAGCCTTTTTGTTATTGTACTTCCAATGCCTCATTCACTTTACTTGATTATTGAAACCCTAAGGACATTCTGGCCCATTTACCTGTTCTAGGTGTTTTTCCATCTTGTAATGTATACTACAGGGTAATTTGCCAAATGGGCATGGACAAAGGGTAGCATAGGTATAAAGTGAACATATATTTAAATGTATTTAAAAGCAATATGCTTTATCACAGTCAAATTATTGTTTAAACTCAGTTGCCAGTTTACTAGATACACATCTTAGCACTGGGTTGTGCTTCTTTCAAAACCGCATTCGTTTTTTGGGGCATGGATTCTACAAGGTGTTGGAAGTGTTCCATAGGGATGTTGGTCCCAGCTGATGTGATGGCATCATGTCGTTTCTGTACTGTAGATTGAATGGCAGTACATTCACGCCGAGAACAGCCCGTTCCATTTCAGCCCAAATATGTTCCATTGGTTGATATCTTGAGACGTTATAGGCCACTCAAGTAAACTGAATGGGATTCGTCAGACCAGGTAATATTTTATACTCCAAAATTGTGCACTGTTGGTGAATGTGCCCACTTTACATCATGTTGCCGAAACTTCCAGCAGATTAGGCCTCTTCTAGTCCATTGGAGATTGGCCCTGCAGCATTGGACTCTTTCATTCCCTCTCCATAGCAAATCCAAGAGTAACATTTAATGTCTACTAAACACCAGACTTCTCATGCATATAAAACTACAATTGAAACCATATTATCTAGAAAATGATTGAAATTGTCCTCTCAAACGTTTCTCAAAAGCAAGACATAAAATGACACTACTAAATAAGTACATTTTCTAGAATATGAATACAAATATCAAGTTAGTGTAATTTACCTGTACTGTCCTGTGTGGTAACACATACAGACTCCAAGTGCAGAGGTGGTCAACACATTAGTCAGATCCTTCAGTAACTCACTGTCATTTCTGAAACAATTAATGCACCAGTGAAATTATTTCAATGTACTTTTAGTATAATTTCTGTGCATGGTTCATTAAGAACCGTTTGTAGTGTGTCAGCAATATGAATTAAACAAGAAACCAGGCAAGCCTGATTCAGCCGGCCAGCAATAGAATGCGTTACCATCTCGAGATTCAAACCCAGGCAGCGCACGTGAAAGGCTGTGTCGTTAACCACTACACCACAGAGCTGTACATTTGATGGGTGTCAGGATAGCCTCTTGTGTCTACCCTGAAAAAATCCACTTTTGCCACTGGCTGTTTTCACAGCTAATTGGCCATTCGTGAATGATATTGATACAGTTAAACTGATTACTGTTTCTTACTAAGTTTACCTCCACCACAAATAGCGTCTATGAATACAATGTTTGCCACTGGTTTAAACAGCGTATTTGCTAGTTATAGGCTTTACCAGTATCTACTAACTTACTGGATTAGTCAAGTATTGAGCACTTGTTAGCGAGTCTGCAAAAGCTATTTCATTTCATGGCATAAGAATGTATTTTGTTTTCATGGCATAACAACATACTTTTCTTTCATTGGTGAATGACATTGAAACAATAACTATCAATAAAGGTGACAATATCTAACTTTTTCATCAAGCGAAAAGACAAGAGAATCGTGGAATCTACCAGAAATAGTCGCAATACTGTATAACCGTAGTTTTAATGTGGCCCACAAATAAAATGTATAAATGTCGTTGCTCTCAGGAGATTCAATCTTGGGTCTTCCATGTGAAAGGCTCTGTCTTTAACCACTGCACCACCGCATTACATGTTTCAGTAGTCGCTAGACACCATTGAGCATTATAGCGTCTATGAACTGTATGGCTTTTGCCACTTGCTGTTTTAACAGCTAATTAGCCAGTAATTGGCTTACTAGTATCTGCTGTCTTCCTAGGAATAGTCATAAGAATTGAGCAATTTCTAGCATGACTGAAGATGAAACTTTCCATGTCCGAAAAGGTTGCAATATTGCCGTACACAGTTATAGTTATAGGCTTACTATATCGTAACTACTGTATGTTGTAGCCAGCAAATGTGTTTGTTTACTCTGACCCAAAACGCATGCATGGATGCGTACTTTGAAAATCCACCAAAAACAGTCGCAATATAACCGTAAACTGTTTTAATTCAGACTTACTGTGATGTAGATACTTAAGGTTAAGGTTTAACCAAGCGAAGTTATCGTCTAAACAGAATAATAATGTGTGCTTTGCCTGTGAGGAGATCCGAACACTGGATCTAGTTAATTTCTCTAACGATAATTAACAAGGGGTACTCAGTCAGTCGGTCAGTCAGTCAGTAAGTAAGAGACATTCGCTTTTAGCCAGCTGCTTATACTTGGTCCGGCAAAAATTTAATTAACAGGCATTTTTTTTTCTTCAATATCTTATTTTCAAATTCCATTATTTTAAATATCTAAAATAAATATCACCTGATTCAGTGGCTTACATTTCTGACAAAGCATGAAAATATAAAAATGTTCATTTGGGACAAAAAAATATTTATTTTATTTTTATAACTCTCAGATATACTCTCAGAAAAGTCCCTCCAAAATCTTGACAAATTTTTTGATTAACTAATTTGCTTCCTACCAATACTTTCTAAATATTTATTATATAGAAAATAGCAATACTGTCAATATGCTATTTCTTTATCCAAAGGAGTTATTAAATCGCACAAATACACACTGTATAATAGTAAAACAATACATTACATTAACTTATTACAAATTGGTAATAATGCAAAAATATGTCAAAGAAGAGAGTTGAAGGGTATGTACGGTCTCTTTTCCTCTAGAGCTGAGTGGGAATGGAAATTGTCAGAGGAATTGAGATGGGAGGGAGGCGGAGATGTTTATGTATAAATGAGAGATAGAAAGAGACAGCCTGCGGTGAGGATTTGTCTTGTCATAGTGAGACCTTTAACTAAGTCCTGTATTCTGTCAACATGATTCTTTCACACAATTTCCTTCCTGGTGTATCAGAGACTCGTAGCAGGCCATTAAATGACATGGTTCAGACCCTGCATTTGAAGACCTTTGAGTCTTCATGGAGGCTTGGATATTTATTCACTAATATTCCAGACAGGCATTTGTATTTTTAGTATTCCTCAGTAGGTTGCTCAAGTCAGGATAAATAAATCTAATACATAAAACACTAAGTGTGCTCAAAGACACTTCCAAATGAACATGGGTTTAGAACTCTGTAGATATAAGGCATTGCATAATGATGTCTCCATATTGTCAGATCAGTTTCCCACGTAACTTATATTAAAATGCCTACATGAATAACCAGGAGTACAAGAGGTGGGGCTAAATTGCAATTTACAATGGATTTTAAGATATCTTACACCACTTGAAAAGTACATTTATTGAAACTGATACTAAATAAATGCAAGAAAGAATTAAATAAAAAATTTAAAACTGTCATGCTTTCTAAAATAACCCGGAAATCTCAATCTAGTCATTATGGCTTACACTAAAAAGGTCCATTAGGTGGTTCAGAAATAATAAAAACTTGGGAAATTTCTACCGCACCCAGTGATTAAAACAACACCCAAAAATGATTTTCTCTGATACTTCGGAAATGTAACCCAGACGCAGAGAAAATGTGAAACCCCCAGCAATAGGCAAAGTTACATCACATATCTTATCACTACCTGGGTGGATGCTGGAAAGGGCTGTTCAGTCATGGCAGTTGGCGAGGGAATGTGTTCTCTTCCAACAAGAATTTGACAGCAAATGCTAACTTGCTGATCAAGCAGTGTGTTTAGGAGCAAAAAGCAAGTTAGCATCGTTTAAGGCATGGCTATAAGTGCAGATTTGTCATCAATTCTCTCTGTTCAAACATATTTTAGTCCTTAAATTCTGTTGCATTTTAAGGACTAACTAACAGATGATAGTGGCATGATAACCGAATGATGATTTTACTCAACCCATTACATGTGCATTTTCAACACAAAGACGCTTGAAGGCTGACTTGGAGCTTTCAACTGTTACTGTTCAATTCACCATCCTACCATGTAATTTTAAACTTAATAAATATCAATGGGATTATGTTACAAAAGTCTAGTTTCTTAGCAAGCTCCAATTACGTTCAGAACTATTGAAGGAGAAAGCGTGCAGCTGAATCAGTAGTAGCACAGCGGTAAATTATCAACCTCACCGATGAACCACCAAAGGCACAGCCGTGTCTGTTTTCAAATTAAGAAAGATGTGGATTTTGACCGTTCTTCGCCCCAAGTCGGCCTTTAAATAATTTCCTTGGCTTCCACAGCTGATGCTAGTGTATCCTTGCCCAAAATACTCTACTGCTGTTTGAAAAGCATAAAGACAGAGGAAGTCTGGCAATGTTTGATAAGGCTCTGTAATGGTAATAATACAATTTTCAGGAAACTCATTAATTGAGAGTCTGGGAGTAATTGCCACATATCCTGCGGGCGGACGATGTTAATGCTGACGACTGTCAAACTGACAAACAACAAGTTGTGGAATATGGATTTTTTTCCCTTGCATGTGTTAATAACAGTCATTGCCAAAGGAAACTGTCAAGATGGCATCAGTGATAAAATGTTAACATGTGACAAAAGGCACCTGCCCGGGAGAACAACAATTCAATTTAAAATTGAATTTGTAAGTCTGTCACAAACCTTTTTCTTAAGCTCTGCCGTAGGGAAAGTAATATTGATTAGAAAGAACAGGTTGAAAGTTTTCTTTACTTCTTCATCATTTGTGGGCCTCAGAGTTATATCACAGATTTAGGTTTCTCTTACTTTTCCACACAATGTACCCTGCAGAATTATTCTCACCTTAGTCAATGTAAATTGTAAAAAGTAGTTATTAATCAAGAAAAAAAGTTCTAAAAATTGTGTATGATTTATAACCTCTCTGTGTTTTGTAATTCCTGAACCCTTATCCCAGCTCCAGTTGATTTAAACTTCTGAATTATTACTCTCAGAGTGAAGATGGGCTTTTTTCCGGCATGTAGTTTTGTTTTATTTTTTTTACAGTAATTGCTTAATTTGAGAAGGTCAACAACATGTTGTCTTATTTTATTTGTGTTCTATGATCTTCACTATGTGAATTAATTAATAAGTAAGTTTGGTGTTTGATGTTTGTCATGTCATTTAAATTCCAGTGAAGCAGGACGTCATGGGTTATCTCAAAAAAATTCCTAATGAACATTTCAATGTATTTAATTTGCCACAGAAAACTGAAAATTATCAATAAAATTGCCAGGTAGCCTGAACTGTTATGATAAATATGCCTCCACTGGTAAAAGCTGTATTCACTGCCTATATTAAAAAACAGAAATAATGGGCAAAATAAATTAAATACATATGATAGGCTAATTATAACACAGAATTATAACTACATTATACTGCATTGATGTTTATTTGCATGTTCATGTTAAATTGTATTTTTATAAGCAAATAAATACTTCCTGTCCACTCTAATAATCTCAGACAGTACCTACCTCAGCCCCACAGTGGTTCATAACCCCAGAGGAGCGCATCTGTTATGATTACCATACGGGATGTGACTCTGCCCATTAGAGCAGCCTGTAATAACATTTTTTCAGTTGCATGCATAAAAGCCCTACGGGAATGATGGCAACTATTGACACTATTAGACCCGGCAGGCAGTCACGGAGCGTGTACGGTATCTCTGAGTTGAAACTGGGCTACAGCACGGCGATCATAGCCCATTCTGTGCATGGACACAATGGCGCAATTCAGAAATCCAATTCAATACTAAAATACAGAATCCACTGAGGTGTACAGGCAGCTCTTTTCTCAGTTCCTTTCACTTGATTATTGAAGGACGGAGGTGTGCACTGCCATCTGTTCACGTGCAACTATCAGAAGGTCATCCAGATAGACCAATGCCCTGAGCCCATGCTACACGTCAGTGCAAAGGCTCCCTCAACCACCAACAGGTGGACACAGGAAGAGACTGATACTCTGAAAGGAAGGGACATCCACAGCAAATGTAGCAGCAAATGTATTGTGTTGTTTATGAACTACACCTGGAAGTAGGATGTGCTTATGGTATTGATGAAAACCCATTTTGGCTGGCAGATGTAATATTCAATTTGTAGGCACGGACATAGACATGCTCGTGTCCTACAACGGGACAGTGTTACTTTATCAGCCAATCTAGGCTCTGACATGGGCACGACTGGAACATCCTGTTGGGCAAATCTACTCCCCTAACGGTGGCCACTAATCCATATGGGGGGAGCTGCCAACAAGATGCTAGTGTCTGCAATACTGTCGCATTCCTGTGTAACTCGTGTGTAACAGGGTAGTCTGAATTTGCACTACCTGAAATTGACGAGGACATCAGAAACAATTCCCCAAGCTGAAACACCAAGGTGAATCTCATGAGCAATTCATTGAAAACAATAGTTGCAAGTGTTATTCTGACAATTGCGCAACAAAGCGGGAGAGGTGACAAACTGAAAAGAGCGGCCTGAGGCAGCCTACCGGAGGCAGTGCAGTCGGGCAAAACACCTAGCCTACACTCATAGCCACACACACGCTCCTGTTAAACGATAGCACCTCATGTGCCTTGCTGAGAGCAGTAGCTCTATGGTGATGGAGCTTAATGAAAAAGGTGAGGCACCAGATAATAATTGCCAGAGTCAACCCCTATACTGCCTCAGGACATGTAACACTTCCATACCTTGGACAAGCCTCATCTGGATATTTCCTTGTAGTTATTTGTGGTAAACTGGAAACTTCAGCAGCGATTGGCAATCCAGTCATGTGTAACCATCAGCAACAACCAGCACATGCATTCAGTTGCTAGAAGAAAATTTGGAGTTAACTTGAAATTTCTTTAAATGTGTCTTCACTCTCCTACAACATGTCATATAGAGTATAGGATCCTAAATACTGAAATTGACCTTTAAAACATGTGATTTAATTTGTGTTCAGGCTGTGTGACTGTATGTGTTCACTGATATACTGAATGACTGACTGAAAGTGAACTACAGTTCAAGTCTATTGGTATGAATGGGATGAATGCCATTGAGTCTTGTCTTTGTTCGGTGTGCTCGGATCTGTTAACCAGGTTCCCTCTCTCTTTCAACAATCTCTCTCTTTCTTTCTTTAAGGTACCTTAGACACTGAGCCATGCATATGTGACAGAATTCCTGAACAGGGGCATATGCCACGTGTCACTACTTTTCAGGAGAGTCGTTTTTAAGAAGAAACTCTTATTTTGCAGACACGCCTTCTTGGAAATGTGAACTTTAATGTGACTTTATAGCAAACTGGAATACCAAGTGTAAATAGGAATAATATTTTTAACTCAAACCCTTGTTTAACCAGCGGAAAATACAGGACTTTTGCTAGACATGATTGGATGATGATAAAAGGGCTGACTAGATACATGCTTTTGTTCGTTTTGCACAATCATGTAATACTGCTTTGTTAGATTTTTATCTAAAATGTTAACTAAATATATTCGAATTACAAGACCATTGTGTCATTGACTTTCTTGCCATCACTCGCACTGTTTGCCTTCCGTTGTCACTTTTTAATAGCCCTAGCAAATCATTGCATAGTTCTACAAGGTAATGAGAAACTATTACTATTACATCTGTATTATTTGGGGGGCGCACTACCAGAACAGCTTCCCAGTAACCAGCAGATGGTCTTGCTGTAGAGTGCTATAAGATACTTACACACCCTACCACGGGGGAGCCATGACCAATGTACAGTAACCTAAGGCTACTCTATCCAGAGATGTGGACAGCAGTTGCAAGTCAAGCCTCTAAGCAGGAGAGCCGGGTTATATCCTGTTCCTCATAGATAAGTATAAGAGTAGTTCTGGGAAAATCCAGTTATTAGTGAATTATTTCCAAGATACTGCAGGTCTAATGCCTTCGTAGGGAAGTCCGCGTCAAGCTTTGAACTGGTCTATTGAATCCTATCAACACCAGAGACATGGTCATCAACTGCCGCAAATCAAAGTTGTGAAACATTACTGCAAGCGTCTAAGAACCGATCTAATATTTCACTGTTAAAGTTTGCACGGAATGGTAAATCCTCACAAACTAAAGGTAGTTTTACAGGGGTAATTTGCACAATTCTAATTCCCTAGAAGATATGTGTAATTTCCTACATTAAGAAAGGATGAGAGCCCTACTCCTCTACTCAAAATGTATCTGTGACGGTGAGCTGACGGACTGCTCCGTCATCTCCCGCTGTTCCTAGTACTCCAACAGTCATGAACTCATCCCGGTCCCATTCATTTGTCTTGTCCTCAATCATTGTTCACACCAGGTCCCAATCAAGCTATTAGTATGTGTTTAAATGTTTCTCCTCTGCTCCCCTCAGTTGTTAGTCATTGTTCCATGCCACTGTGTTGTCGGATGTATGTGGTGAGTGTTGTTTCTTTGTGGCCATGTTCATTTAGTAGTTATACCTCAGTACTCTGTGTTTTCTGTTCTGTTGTTTTGTGTTTGTCTATTAGAGTACACAGACTGATAACCCTGCCTGGTCTGTTTCACCCCACAATGTCACATTGTGACAGTATCAACCATTTTATTGAACCATAATGATATGAGCCTTCATTTCACAGTCAAGACAGTATTGACATTATTTCAGTTGGATCAATTCCCATCCATTGGGGTTGGGGTGGCAAATGCCAGCAGCACGTCGGCTTATCTGAGATAAGGGTGTACAGGAGAACATTATCCGACTGATTTTCTTCTTCCTAGTTATACTCTTATAAATGGAGACATTTGTCCCCTGATGCTTTCGTTGGTTTTATCCCATAAACGACTGATCCATGAGATAGATTTATGAAAGACTTTTCATTGGAATATTTCTTATCAATTGCTTGATGGTCACATAAAGGCAAGTAGAATGTCTTTTCTTATTCTTTCTTTAAGAAGGGAATTAAACCTCAAATGAAATAGAGTTGAGCTCAAAAGTTTCCATTCCCTTGGAGAGTTGGTAATATATAGCTCTGGAAAACATTGAGACCCCTGCACCTTTTTATTTCTTTTCCCCAAAAGTTGAAAACGAAAGTTTTGAGTGAGGAACAGAAGCGTTCAAGATCCAGTGGTCTCTTAATTTGAACCCTTCTGTTCCTCACTCAAAACCTTCCTTTTTCAGAAAGAAAAAGGTGCAATGGTCTCTTGGTTTTATTTATTTTTTCCAGAGTTGTATATAGATCTGTCTATGAGATGCCCCAAATTCTTGCAGGTGGTATCTGCCCATTCATCTTGGCAAAATGCTTCCAGGTCATTTACATCTTTTGACCGTTATTTTCTGCTCACCATGGTTCAGTATCTAGTCTGCTCAGTGCATCCATGTGCGAGCTAACAGACTCATTGTCTTGACTACATATTGACAGACACTAATTGCAATTATAAAGGCAAAGGGGTGGGAAATATGTCTGAAATATCTGAGAGGTTAAGCGTCAACTTTACTTTGAGGGTGTTTACATCCTTAAAGAATGAAATGTGTTGAAATAACCAATGACTGATAATGTTTGTTTCATTTTTGCATTCAGTCTTGTCTTCAGCATGTTGTATTTGGCTCAGGCCAGCTGATTGATTTGGCCAGAAAATAATGTTCCTATTTATTACCCTGAACTTGCTATCTGAAACAGTATGTTTATAGTCATTGTCCCGCTGCAAGGTGAAATGCCTTCCACTGAGTTGAGGCATTTGGTTGGACCAGAGACTAAACGTTTCTGTACATTTCAGAATACATCCCACTGTTAGCATTAGCAGTAACATCATCAATGAAGACAAGTGAGCCAGTTACAGTAGCAGCCATTCATGCCCAAAACATAAGATCCCTCCATCTTATTTTACAGATAGGTCGGTAATCCATTTCTTGTTCTTTTTGCACTCTTTTCTCATTGCCATCACTCTGGTTCATATATTTCTCATCTGTGCACTATAACTGTTTCTAGAACTGTGGAGTACATTTTTTCAGTTGCAGCAATGAAGCACCAAATCCCAAACGACATGTAGTATAAATAATAGGGACTTCTTTTCAGCCCTCCCCAGATGAAATATGCCCCTGGATATAATATGACATATGCTAATACTTGACTCATTAGTATGAAGGGTCACTTCACATTCCAGATACACTTCAAAATTATACCATAGTAACTTGGCTTCCTTGTAATTTAACCACCTTAGTTAAGCAATGCCTATCAAGAAACGCTCTCCATAACAAATACATGTGTCAATGCTCAACTAATAAGCTCAAAGCCGGACTTGGAGAATGCTCGTCATTGGCCAAATAACCGACTAGCCATTGACCTTTACTTGCCTTTAGATCTTTGAACTTGTTATTTTAATTGCGAAAGCCTCCATAAACTTTGACAGTAAAGTTGACCCAGAGATTGGAGGTTTAATAGCCCTGGAGTGGTGGCAGTGGTATGGAGAAACTATTAATTTATTGTTAGTGGAATTCTAATACAAATTTAAATAATATAGTTTGAAACCAACTACTGGGTCTGATTTGCCCCTGAAAAATATACAAATAATAACCCACACCAACCCAGTACAGGGAGTCCAAATTAAAATAATATGGCAAAATGCAAAAGTGGATACTGAAGGTGTTGCTACTGCGTTTCTCTTGGCTAACATGTTACTTAATTGTGGGAATACACCAGGACAGATGAATGTGAATAACAGAAGAATCAGAAAGCTATGTCTGAACACCAGACCCTTTTTAATCGGTTGCCAAGGCTGCACTACCTGCAACACTAAGCAAATTAAAATGTTAATTAAATTACAAAAACAATGTTCATTCATCAGAGTTCAGGCAACTATATTTAATGCCTATTGACCTGTAAAACCCTTGATATGCACTAAACTGACATGCACAGCTTCGCTCAATTGCAACTCAATTCTCCTAACACATAAGCTCTTTCTAATGTGAATGTTGGGGTTATGACATCATTGCAATTAATGTTTTTTTTTCACATTATTTGCCTCTCTAGTCATTACAATGGCATATTGTGCTGATGTTTGTAGAGTATTATACTGTACAACTGAAAGAATGCATTTAATTGTTTTGTATCATTCAAATTGATCATGGATGTAGTAACATAACCTACAAACTTTTGGAATGGAAAAATAATAGTGTAGGATGCATTTCTATTCCACTTCATGTAATATCTTAATGTTAATAAATGGAAATGAAAATATTGCAAAACAGTAGCCTGAATATTTGAAATAAAATTGTAATTTTATTGTATTTTTTGTGAATAATAATGTTTGCTACCAAAAGCAGGAATGAAAGCTGTTTAAATGTTTAAGTTACAAGGCTTATCAATATCTCTGCCCTATCTTTAAGGCACAACTGTGTTTGTGCACACCATGGCACGGATCACACTGGGGAGCCCTATGAAAGGAATATGCTGCATTTAATATACAACAGTAAACACCATTATTTATAGATGAAGTAGTCAGCGTATGTTATTTTACCTGCTATTTCATAAAAGCCCACTTTAATTGACAACATGGGCAAGTGGCCTGAGAACATAACAAATGTATTCAGTAGCTCCGTTAGAGCAAGAACCAGCTTGCGTATTGTGCGGCAGGCAATGGTTTTGCTTGTTCTCCAGAACACCCACAGCTTACATAAAACTACCTGTAGCAAAAACTCACAATGCTGAGGAACTGTAAAAGCACACAGCGTTGACGAGTTGCACTGGCAACATATGGCTCAAGAAGCTGACAAATATACGTAATTCGCTCCTCTGAGAATTTATATCTTTTCTAAAGATACTCATGGTGATGTCACCTGTTAACAAGCGAACCACTGTCGTGACACTGACAACCCAGGGTTCAACCTGAAGTTCTCGCTGACCTCAAATCCTGCAAATAGTGCGGTTCGGCTTTTTTGAGAGCTGGACATTGGGTCCCTCAACCACAGAACGTCTTTTCCAGTTTATATTTGGAATGTAAAACAGTCTCCAGAACCCCAGGAGTTATGAGGATGATCAACCATACATCTTGGAACACGTTCGGCTTCAGGGACGGAGTCATTCATGTACTCCGACATTGGCATCGATAGTTCCTACTTGTTCCTACTGGTTGCTACAAAAGCATTTTGGTTGGCATTAGATTGCACGATCCACAACTAGAGCACAGATTTCCGGATGTTCTGGGCAAGGGTTCAGGATTAACTGGTTCACTTATGCCCCCCTCCTCTGCTGCTGTCCAAGCCTCTAGTCTGGTCAGTTCATTCTCTGTGTATTCTGGTTCAAACAAGTAATGCTCTATCCCCCTAAAAAATTGTCGTATTCAGAACCAAATATGATACATACGTTTTTTCCGTTCTCCCTCAAGAAAACATATTTTCCTTGTCCGAAGTGAATATCTACAGTTAAATAGGAATCTTGTTTTCTAGCTAGCGAATGCTTACTTTTGTTTACTGTGACGTATACACTTTCTCTTTCCAAAAGTACCAAATTGATATAGTTGTGAACAACAAACAAAACAGCAGTGCAGAGATGCCTAGAAGCACCTCTGTGGTCAGGCCCTGACTGCGCCCTAGAGGCCATCTCTGCCCAGCTAGAACCTGACAGTGTCCCACTGTTGTGAAACCTCTCTAAAAATGTGCTTGAAATTGTTCAGTCCAGCTTTTTCATTTGAGTTGACACAGACAATTGAGTTCAAAGGAAGCCATTTTTTATTTCAATCATTATTTCCAATACATATAATGGGACTCCAATTAGTTGTTCTCAACAGGTTTGTTGTGCTGGTTTCACAGCAAACTAATGAACTAATCTCACAAGTGGGGAACATAACAATCAGACACCACAGGCTGATAGTAGCTTGCAGCTGTTATATGAACAGCTTGTGAAATATTTCTGGAGGTACATGCATTTTAACACATACTCCACAACAAACTCATCCACAAATCTCACAAGTATCAGGTACCCCAGGCTCCCAGCTAATATCGAATCAATGCAAAATTGACATACCCATTCCACAGTTGATCTATTATTAGTATAAAAAGTCATGCCTAAAACACTATCTGGCAATTCATTTCTGCTTGTTGCCCATCTCTGTCTATATGGTGTGCTCATTTGATCACGCCATACTGTATGTAGTCAGTTGCTGATATTTGCATGTAGTCAGTTGCCCAACCCTATTCCTGGTGATCTTGTAGGTTTTCTCTCCAACTCAAATTTAGCACTCCTGATTCTAATATTTAGCTGGATTAAAAGCTTGATCGGATTAATCACAAATGGGGTGTAAGAGAACTTACAGGACAGTAGATCTCCAGGAACAGGGTTGGGCAGCCCTGATGTAAACTAATATTAGAGGAAAAGCGAAGAATACACGTAATTAAAAGCACAAAAACCACCTTCTGACATTATATGAGCAATTATAAGCTTAACACAGATTGGCTCACATAAAAGTAATGTGTGCTATTAGGCCTTTCCTTACTAAAACAAAATTATTGCAGACTGTGGAATAAAATGCATGAATAGAGTGACCTCCAGAATTATTGGACCCATCAGTAAAGAATTTCAGAAAAGACTATCAAATACTGGTGGACCAATCATTGGAGTGTTAGGAGTGGAAATATATATATTTTTTGTTATTTCATATAATATTGTGACCATAATTCATAGGATAGATTAAAGCAGTATGCTCTTGGGGAACTTGGGGAATACTTTGCAAAACAAGGTTAACTATGAGCTAAGCTGTTAGCCAAAGATAATATTGCATGCAGCTAAATTGGGCTAGAAAATTGTTGAAAAGATTTGATTACCAAGTTCAACTTTCGGTCTGGCTGGTAAGGACAAGAAACCAAAGAATTAGAGAACTAGGATTATTTGGAGAATTTGGTCAATTAAATATCACTTTAAGTGGAAACTGGGCTGTTTCTTGCCATACTGCAAAGTATTAGCTAACTCAGTTGATCATTTTCTATTTTTAGGGGAAAGTTTAAAAACGGTCAATAAATAAATGTATTTCTCAAAATCATGCATCTGATATGAGTAGCCTTTTTTATTCATCTTTACCAAGGGTGTCAACTACTCTGGAGGGCATTTTAAAATGGTCTAATTGAGCTTTGCTACACCCTTATAATTTTTACAAACATGGCATTTTTGTGTGCAAGCGTTATTTTTCTATGATAGTTATTAATTGAATGACATGGATAAGTATGCTACAATACTCTGAAGGGCAAGATTTACCCCTATCACATGGACAAAATTAAAGGAACACCTAATCACACTATATCACCAGGTCAATTAAACTTCATGGATATGAATCTGTCCAGTTATGGAGCATAAGCAATTGTAAATCACACTATATCACCAGGTCAATTAAACTTCATGGATATGAATCTGTCCAGTTATGGAGCATAAGCAATTGTAAATCAATGTCACCTGTGTTTGTACAAATGAAAGTGACAACAGGTGCACTGGAGAGGCAACAGCAAGACAACCCCGAAAAGGGAAATGTTTTGCAGGAGGTGGCCACAGACAGTTGATCTCTCCTTTTCCTTCCTGATTGATTCTTCTCTAGTTTGGCATGTTGCTACTGTCCTTGTCACTACTGGTAGCATGGGGCAATACCTGCAGCCATTCAGGCTACACAGGCAGTCCAGCTCCTCCAGGATGGCACATCCATACGTGCCATCACAAGGAGTTTCCCAGGACATCCCAAGAGTATGGAGGAGATGCCAGGAGATTGGCCATTACATGAGGGGAGCTGGATAGGGCTGTAGAAGGGTATCAACCCAGTATCAGGACCAGTATCTGCTCCTTTGTGCGAGGAGGAACTGGAGGAGCACTGCCAGAGCCCTAAAAAATTACCTCCAGTGGGCTACTAGTGTGCATGTTTTTGACCAAACTGTCAGAATCTGACTCCATGAGGGTGGCATGATGGCCTGATGTCCTCTAGTGAGACCTGTGCTCACAGTCTATCAGTGTGCAGCTTGATTGACATTCGCCAGAGAACACCAGAATTGGCAGGTCTGCCATTGGCGCCCTGTTCTCTTCACATGTGAGAGCAGGTTCACACTGAGCACATGTGATAGACGTGAAAGTATCTGGAGATGCTGTGGTGAATGATATGCTGCCTGCAACATCATCCAGCATGACTGGTTTGGCGGTTGGTCAGTGATGGTCTTGGGATGGTCTTGGGGGGGCATATCAATGGAGGGTCGAACAGACCTCCACATGCTTGCCAATGGTACCCTGACCGGTACGCCCAGCAGTATCGGGAGTGCATACAAACATGTGATGGCCATAGCCTACTGAGTCTCATTATGAGTTGCTGTAATGAAAGTCACGCAACTTGAAACAGCGTGCGATTTCAATTGCTTACTTTGATTTTCGATGTGAGTTTGAATCCAGGCCTCAATCAGTTGTTGAGTTTGGATTCCATTCATCGTTGTTAGGTCATTTATTTCTCAACGGATTACACAATGTCCAGTAAAGATTTGATCTTTAATATATTCTGTTAATCGAGACCCAATGTGTGATTTTAGAGTTTCCTTTTTTAGCAATGTATGATCTTGAAGCAAAGGAGAGTGACCAATGCCGTGCCGTTTCAGGGACGCTGGTTTTCTTTTTTTTGCGTCACTGTCAGCTCCCAGACACCAGGTGGTGTCGAGACAACCCACGGAATGCAAATGCCTTCCCAACAATGCTTCAAACTCTAGGATTCCCCATTTGTCATACACTATATTCATTACCAACAGTTTTTTGCAAAGAATTAGTGTCGGAACAAGACATTCTGGCTGTGTGATGAATCCCATCGCAGCCTTCGTTGACACTCGCTACAGATTGAAGACTATGCAATCCCTCCCTCCTTTCCAACCTTCCCTCCCTCTGTCCTTGCCTCCTCTACGTCCTTCACATCTCTGTGCCTTTTTTTATTTTCCCCTCAGAAATATTAGTCAACAAGGCTCTACAGCGTCAATTGAAATGCCCTAACCGCACCTTGGAGGATGCCACCTTCCAGATGGCATGCTAATGTTGCGCTAGATATCAAGGTGTTCCAACTCATCATAATAACAGGATCTGTCGCTTCAACTGTCATTGAGTTATAACCTTCCCAACGTAATGCAGAGTCCTACTGGTGGTGTAATGCTCTCAAAACTTAGTAATACTGACATCTGAATGACATGTTTTGAATGACATTCTGAATAAATCTTCCACTAACATAACATATCGGACATTACAGTTCAATTGTATGTGATTGGTTTTGATCAATTTAGGCATTCATGCGACAGATGTCATGCTGTGTCTATAGTAACGTTATGAGGATCATCATTCGTGTTGAGACACTGTAGACCCATTATATGTAACAGGTATGTCAAGTAGAACGCCGGCTAAATAATGCCACATTTTGCATTGCGTACGCCTTTCTCTTACATTGTTTTTGAACTCAACAAGGGCCACGTGCATGTTGGTGTGTGCACCGCTACGATTGTGTGTCCTCTCCTTTGCTGAAGGACTCTTTCTGTGGAGATGGCTCCTCTGTTCCCGAAGTAATCTGGGAGCCACAGACAGACCGGTCAAAGATGTCAGAGTAGGCGGAGGACAAAGAGGGAGCTCCATGTGACAAATCAACAAGATACCCTTCACTTCTGTCTTCATGAAAATAAGTCACACACTTTCCTACTTTGACACCCATGACCCGTGATGAACGGCTCCTTAATGAATGCAAATCTAACATTCTGTCACCAGAAGAAGACAGTAGCCCCACCCACACCATAGCGAGGTTGGTGTTCCATGTCCCTCCTCCTCCCCTTCGATAATGGTTTAACCGACCTCTGCTGTCCCCATTACTGCATGCTTCGCACAACATCAACCATCATGAGCCGTCAGACAACATCACTCGTCAAGACGCATCCAAAGCAACATGAGTGTCTCCCACCCCCATTGTTGTAACAAACATCTCCAGTTGCCAGACGAATAAATTCTAACATCTGGCGATGACCCTCCTGATGATCTAATGAGGGAGGGTGTTTGATAAACTGTCAGAGGTGTTATAGAACATAGGATGACATTAATATACTGAATAACAATGATTTGGATACGATACCATTTCCAAACTTTGATTACCTATCCATAACAATACATTTCAGTTATAAGCAACCATATAATATTATTGCTCAAAATAAAGGAAACTAACAAAGAAGTCACTGGCAACCAAAATAAAAGGCAGGATGTCAAACTGATTCTGAAAGGCATCCATAAGCATCTACTCAGTTTGGCTTGCAAGTAGCATATGTGCACTAATTTAAATTCACCCTGAAAGCCAGAACGTTTTCAATAAAAAATACAAAAAAAACAAACAAAAATAAATACCAACATACAACATAGGGAATAATGAATGTAACGAACTAAAAATATATTTTTAAGCTTTTATCAGTTCAATGGGAGAAATTATTGAAAAGTTATTGTTCACTCAGAATCTCTCATTCCAAAAATTGAAGAACTCTTAAATATCAGATGGGCTAACAAATGAAAAACATTCTGACAAAGAGGTAATCCGGTACATAAAAAATAAATTGAAATGAGCAAAAATCTTAATAGTACTCAGTTTGTGAAACGTCTGTGAGCATCTCATGAACAGGTCACATAAGTATGATTTAAAAGGACATGTCAAAAGTTGTACTCAGTATGTTTTGGAAGTAACTGTCCAAGTGAAAAAACTGTAAGTGTGTCTAAGTCATGATGCTCTGTTAATGTGTGCTGTTTGTGCAAATCTTGCAACACTGACCTCATTTAGAATATGGAAGAGGGTACTCTTCAAGGAAAGTACACTTACAAGGAATAGGGTACTTTCGGGCTTGGCTAACTCGCTAGAAGTATCCTACTTAAGCTACATAGCTTATACGACTAGCTAAGATTACTAAGGAAGATAATGAATCATAAAACGAATCAACTAAGCATTTTTTGGCTATTGTTAACAATGTCAGAATGTGAGGACAGGGCTGCTTTCTTGGTAAAGGGAACTTTTAAAGTTTCACTTGGCTTTTGCAACATACTGTCAAACCATCACGTCTGCCTACACTGTAACTTCAGAGGTAATTTATATTCAATGAGCAGCTCGTAGAGCACATGCTTGAGGCAACAATCAAAACATGCACAAACACATACATTTTTAATATTGGGCCGATTTTATATTAGCCAAACGATTATATCGGGCAACCAAACACACTGTCATTTGTAGTTCAAGTTCAATACAGCCATCTTCATCTAAGCAAAAATAGTTAACGGAGATACCATGCTTTTCCAGAACAAACCACACTTAGCTGACATGCCTATCCTCATCAGACAGTCAACAGTCAATTCATTGTAGTTTTCACTAGGTAATGGAGTGCCTGTCAGACTCGATTACCGTGTCAACATTACATCAAACTGCCTAAATGCCTACTCTGTTATGTTGCAGGACACTGTTAATGAACAGTTACTTGATGTGATAAACATTACCAACATGCTAAACATACCAGGTTGAGGTCAATTCCCTTTCATTTCCAGGAGATTCTAAAAGTAAACAATTACTTCCAGGTTTGACATCAATCCTGTAGTATGCATGTGCAGGTGTATATTTCTAGGGAGATGTAACCTTGGCAATGACTGTTGACTATTTCATTATAATCTGTTTCTGATATCCTCAGAAAATCTTTACCATCTTGACAAATGAACAGGAAGCTGAATGTTATTTTTGTTTTATCCAATTGAAATTTACCAATGTTGAGATTAAAAAAATCTGTAAATGAGGATAACCTGGCTCCAACCAAATTGTTAAACTTTTTCCTGAAAGTTGAGGTATTATTATTTTAGTTTCTATTGTTACAAAAAATAATTTGGACAATTTGAAACTTCATACTGTGCAATGAGGATTGACGGTTCCATCTGAGAACTACCACGCAACACATACTTTCTGCTAAAACATTTCAAGGAAAACTACAAACCCAAAATGTTGATGATCTAATAGATGATTACTGCTTGCATCCATCGCTCCATGGTGAACTGGGTTATAGTTATTTTTCCTCATACCATTGCTTTATGAGAATGTGATTTAATGGCTGTAATTATATTTTCAATTATGCGCCAGAATTCATAATAGAACCTATTATCTGCGTAGGTTCCACTACACATTGGTCCAATTCTCATCTATTATAATACAATTGTTCAAGTACTGTAAACTGCAATGATTGACCAGAACTGATAAACTAGCATTTCATACATACTGTTAAGTATATCTTATTTCTGCACATACTTATGAGCATCAACAGCACAGCCTGGGCCACCTGCAGATGATGGAATGATACAACCACGCTCTGTATCTGCATCAATTTGAATGGAATTTGACTAAACTACACTATGGGAGACACAATGCAGAAATATTACCCACTTAAAATGAAGCTCATTATGCCAAAAACTCAAACATGCATTCCATTTTTAGCATTATCTGAGAGAGGGACAATGCTGATGTCAATGAAATTATGAAGTCATGGTTTGAAACCATGTTGGAAAGCAGGGTGAAAAAAGCTTGGATGTTGTCTTGGAATGTGCTGCTGGGGTTATAAAAGCACTGTTAAAATGGGTATAGATTCAGAGTTTTCCAGAAAAAGGCCAGGGACTCGCTTTAAGGAAAGGCTGGTTCCACCACTGGGGTGCAATATCAGGGATGTGTTTTGTGACACCTTGGCAACATAATGAACTGGTCTTGGAGGGGACAGGCTTTCCTGCAGCAGAAGAGCAGCTCTGTGTTGTCCAGGTTGAGTCATGTATGAGAGATCATGGGGAAGACACAAATCCCCTCAGTGTTACCGGGTAGGAGCGGGCTGCCAAGGAACATTCGATCCAAGAGCATGAGATGCACTGATGGTTCACAGAGTCAAAGGCAGCTGATGCTGTAGATCTGAGAGGATGAGAACAAAAGACAAAGAGAGTTAGGACAGTGCTAAGAGCCCGTGACACAGAATAGAGCAATTTTGGTTCAGTGAACCATCTTGAAGACTGACTGGTTGGGTTTGAGGAGATTGTTTGTTCAAAAAAATCTTAGGAAAGTTGGTAAGGGACTAGTGTTGTGAGAAGGAATGTCAGAAGGGATCCTGGTCTGTAGTTTTTAATGTGAGATGTTGCCATTGCAGAGCCCATGTCTTTGGGAATTACTGTTCTCTATTATTCTGATGCACCGTATATTCCAAGCTGCTTGCCCATCAATTATAAACAGACAGCACACAGATTATATTAAAAACTAACTATAAAGATGATGAACACTAGTTCAACTAACCCTGATGGAGGATGGAGTAAAGGAATTCTCATAGTTGATGCTGTATTACTAGTGTTCTTTGTGTAAGAGGCCACTTAATTTCAGAGAAAAAAAACTCCAGAGATACAACTTGTGTATGAAGATGGAATAAATATATACTTTAATCGCGGGGTGAGCACGCACACAAAATCCTAACCCTAACCCTAGATAGGGAAATAGAGCAAGGGAGAGCATTAGGCAATGAATAGAGAAAGGAGCGGATGTGTGGTGTTGCCATTGAAGACCGTGTCAGAGCAGGAACCAGCATGCAATCATGAGACACAGATATATTGAATGTGGAAGAGCTGGACTTTTATTGCAATGGTCATAAAGACAAAATAAATTAGAGTTGGCATCACTGTGCTTGTAGTAGAACATTGTGTGGAGAAATCAATGACTTTACAGCTGAGGCATTGTAAGAAATCCTAGCCAAGCATGTTTTAGCCTTCCGTCCCTAAGCCTGTGTAATGGCATGAGTTGATGTCCGTTGTTTCCCCCATTCAATGGATGTTATTAATATTGTTCACTACACTCACACAGTAGGTGGCGGCAATACACCTTTTTGGGTGTAGTCCACCAATTATCTCCAGTGAACAACACAGGGCAGAGACTTCAGCCATTTTTGAGAGATTAAAAATTGCAATGGTTCTTGTAAACATGGTCCTTGTTAGCAGGGATGCTGACAGGAATCCCAGGGCCCGGGACCAAACTGAACGTTTTGGACCAATTTTTTTTAAATAGCAATAATGTTTTAGCTAGGTAGTACTAAATACCAAGATTGACTGACTAATAAATAATTATATTTAAGCTAACCAAATGGGCCGCCCCAAGATCTGGGCCCGGGACAATGTTACCGGTTGTCCCCCCGTCAGCGTCACTGCTTGTTACATTTACAATATCTACACCAAGCATCAAATAACGCATTAGTTAAATAATTTCATGAACTTTCAAATTTTCAATTGCAAAAAGACAGACTTCCTTAGGTAAGTTTGGCCACAGTTTAGGGCCAAGTCAGTCCCCCCCAGACACCTCATCCACTAATTGGCATTAGCATCCTTTGTGAAGAGGGAACAGAAGAAACATACCTAGTTTGGAGTGTAAGGAGGGGGTTGCCAAAAGCAGCCCAATGCTTAACTGTGTCTTTGAGTTGAATCCATCAGCCACAGTCAGTACATCAAATAACTGGTCTACTACCATCAATCTGATGGACTCATACTTTACACCAGCCCGGTTGGTTGGATTATATTTTAAGGCTGTAGCCAACAAGTTTCTCTTCCTCTGTTTTAGGCTCTCTCCAAGGTGGTCATGATAGCTGTAGCATAGACGAGGTGAAGAAGGCTCAGGATATAACCCGATTTGGGCAATTCTGCTCTAGTGGCAGAATCACACTTCTTTGTTCTCTCTGAGGCACATAAACAGAGGCTCAGGGTTTCCCCGTCATGCCTCAGGGAACTGGCTCCATGGAGGGACCTCCAAACAGAACTGCAGGGTGTTTCAATGGGCAGAGTCACATCACGTACGGTAATCATGACAGACGGGTCCTTCAGGGACACTAAGGCCCCTTTTTTTCGACAGACACTGTTTATCGGCGTCTGCTAAAGACTGACAACGGGATAGCAGTGATGTGTGTCAACAAGCAGGGGGGCATTAATTCCCTCATGCTGTTGACTGTGGCTTGCTGTCTAGTAGTATGGACTGATGCACACCTTTGGCGACTGTGAGTGATCTATCTGCCTGGACCCAGAACTCATTTTCAAGGCAGTGCTTCGCTTTTCGACGTGCTAGTCTCATGGGATTGGTAACGGTTCTGCAAGGCCAACTAAGTTGATCACTCGGTCAAGTAAAACAATTGTTGTCATCTGTACTCCTTGATGGTTAGACCTGAGCACTTTTCTACGTTGCCCCGGAAGTGCAAGCACAACCACTAATACAAGTTCACCCCTCCACTACAAATAGTCCTCCCAATAACGCGCAACATAACCGCTAATCCCAATGATCCCAATGATCTATGGATCAAATAGACTGACTGTGGCAGTGGTGCAGTGGCTTGGCTAAAATCGTGAACACATCAAATTAGATGAGATAATATCCAGAGGAGATCTCAAACTTAACCGGCTTGCTTTCTATATGTCCAGTTAGTTGTAGATGAAATGTTTGATTTGGAACATCTGCCAAAATATGTATACAAAACAATCAAATGAAAGTCCCTGCATTGTATTGTAAATATGTAAATACCTTTGGATTTTTTTTATTTGGGAACTCATCTGGGCCAGTATTTGGACAACATTTTCATAATTTTGGCTCTGTACACCACCGTAACATATTTGAAATGAAACAACCAAGTTGGAATATAAGTGCAGACTTTCTGCTGTAATTCAAGGGGTTCAACATAAATATTGTACGAAACATTTGCAAATATAATTCATTTTTAATACATTGTTAAGAATCTTTAGCAGACAATGACTGATTGAAGTCTGGAAAGCATGCCAGACCTTTGCCAGACCTTCACTGCAGCTGTCTTCAGTTGTTTGTTCATGGGTCTTTCTGGTTTGAGTTTTGTCTTCAGCAAGTGAAAGGCATGCTCGAACAGATTGAGATCAGGTGATTGACTTGGCCATTGCAGAATAGTCCACTCCTATGCCTTAAAAAGTTCACTCCTTCGCTGCTTCTCTTTACAGATATGCAATCAACTTTGCTGAATTTAACTGAATCCGAGCAGACAATATATCCCTAGTCACTTCAGAAATCATCCGGCTGTTTTTGTCTTCACATCATCAAAAACCCCAGAGACCCAGTGACATTAGAAACCATGCATGGCCATGCCATCACACTGCCTCCACCTTGTTTTACAGAAGATGTGGTATGCTTTTGATCAGGAGCCATTCCAAGCCTTCACCATACTTTTTTCTTCCCATCATTCTGGTACAGGTCGATATTAGCTTCATCTATCCAATGAATGCTGTTCCAGAACCAGGTTGGCTTTTTAAGGTGTTTTTTGGCAGTATAATCTGGCCTTTCTGTTCTTGAGGTTTATGAATGTTTTGCAACTTGTGGTGAACGCTTTGTATTTGCTCTTGTGAAGTATTCTCTTTATGGTAGACTTGGATAATGATATGCCTACCTCCTGGAGAGTGTTCTTCACTTGGCTGCATGTTGTTTCTTTACCATGGAGAGGATCCTACAATCACCCACCACTGTTGTCTTTCCTTTTTGTGTTGCTGAGCTCACCAGTGCGTTCCTTTTTTCTCAGAATGTATCAAACTGTTGACTTGGCCACTCCTAATGTTCCTGCTATCTCTCTGATGGATGTTTTGTTGCAGCCTAAGGATGGCCTGTTTCACTTGCATTGAGAGAAAAAATAAGGAAGGAATAGCCCACACCTCTCCATTAAACAGCTTTTGAGTCTATAGTCCAATTACTTTTGGTCAGTCGAAAAAGAGGGAGCTACATATAAAAGACCTGCAATGTGTTGCTCTTCTCTAACATTAGGCGCATAAAGCTTGAGAAACTGACATTAGTTCAACACACTTGCACCACATGATGGTATCAAAATTTGCACTACTACTTTTATTGCGTTATTGGAGATCTTCTGTGATGTCACTGGACATTGCTGGACATCACTGTGCACATCGATAAGTTGCCGGCAATTGGAAACTGCTATTAATTCACAGACTCTGACCAAATGCAAAGGAACATTTGTTTCATTTATATGTATCTGTATGTGAGAGGATATTTAAGAATGCATGTGTCAAAATGGAAAGATAGCTCATTAACTTTAGAAGAATGAAGAGCTTTACATTGCAGTATTTAATTTGTCTAAATAAATGCTTTTCGCACACTCACACACACTACAGTAAAGTACATATAATATACATAATACATTATATCATTCATATTTTATTTATTACTTTATTTTGGTCCTCGGAAGATGGAGTAAGATGAAGATAATATGTTTAATGGAAATACTGTTAGCATTAGTAAAAGTAGGATGAAAACCGCGGTAGTGACGGTTCTAGCAACAAGAGTAGAACTTCCTCAGTGGCAGTGACATTGGCACTTCTGCAGTCTTTATCGTGTATATAAAAGCAGTTTCCTTTTTCTTTTCTTATTTCTTTCCAAAGGGAACCAAACAATAATCTTCTTTCTCCCAAGTGAGTGGTGCTGGACAGGATCAGACTTTATATAGATTGTAATTGTTTCTCCCAGCCCATGTGTCTTCCTTCATCCATCTCTTTTCTGTGTCTTTTTGGGTAGGTTTTTGCAGTGCAAGGTCATTGCTCTTAGGCAGCTCCAAAGCTGCTTTATTGTTCCAGCAGGTCAGCGGGGCCGTCACATATCACAGCTATTATTCTGCTGCAACAAATGGCCATCCATGGCTTTGATCTATGGGCTTCCTTTAGAGATGCTTCCATAATACCCTTGACAGACTTTTTCCCCCTTCCTTTTTTCCTTTTTCTTAAAACTGGATATGATGGTTGTTTAGGGGAAGCAAATTGTTTCTTTAGCTTTTAGTTTTTCTGTCTTTCTAGGACTAGAAAACTGAATGTTCTGTGTATTCTTTCAAATAAACTTCAAACCATTGATTTAAATTATTTTCAAACCAAGCTAGAAGAAATAGTCCAGATTCCTGCAAGCCTTCCATTCAAGCCAGCGTATGTTTTTTTGTAAAAAATTGTAACATTTTGTATTCTATGTTGTTTCAGGTCAATGCATATTTTTTTCAAATAATATCACCCTTTATTACTAGTTTCACAATTTCAGGGTATCTAAACTCCTTAATATCCTGCTGTCCTTTCAACTAGGAATTGATGTGTTAACATGTGAGAGGGCATGCTTACTCACCTGATGATCTTAGTTAGCATTTCAAGCATTTGAGCCACCTGAGGGAGTCACTGGAGTGTAGAAAATCGATTTTCTCACCCATGTCGGAAAGTGGACAGTTAAGGCTCAAACATATTATTTAAAAGGTCAGCTTAGTGCTACAAAAGAGCACCAAATATAACTGCGCCACAGAAGATGGCACAATTAAAAATAATTTGTCGGTGATTCCTGAATGTTTGGTGTGTGTATGTGTGCATGTATTACAATTCTGCCCAAAGATTCACGCACGAACGTAAATTCAATTGAAAAACAAACTGAAATCTTTGAGGGGGGGAAAAAAACTAAATAAAATACTCACAATAACCTGGTTGCCTAAGTGTGCACATCCTTAAACAAATACTTTTTTGAATTACCTTTTGATTTCATTACAGCACTCAGTCTTTTGGGGTAGGAGGCTATTAGCATGGCACATCTTGATGTGGCAATATTGGCCCACTCTTCTTTGAAAAAGCATCCCAAATCTGTCATATTGCAAGGACATCTCCTGTGCAAAGCCCTTTTCAGATCACCCCACATATGTTCAATTGAATTCCGGTCTGGGCTCCTGCTGAGCCATTCCAAAACATTATTCTTCATTTGGTGAAGCCATACTTTAGTGAAGTAGGATGTGTGCTTTGGGTCATTGTCGTGCTGAAAGGTGAACTTCGTCTTCAGCTTTTTAACAGATGCCTGAAGGTTCATAATTACCTCCAGCCTGACTAAGGCACCGGTTCCAGCTGAAGAAAACCAGCTCCAAAACATGATGCTGCCACCACCATGCCTTACTCTGGGTATGATGATCTTTGGGTGATGTGCAGTGTGGTTTTTGCACCAAACATACCTTTTGGTATGTTTGGTGCCAAAAGTTCCACTTTGGTTTCATCAGACCATAATACATTTTTCTACGTGCTTTAGGGAAATTTTTGTTTTTGCAAACTTCAGCCAGGTTTGTATGTTTTTCTTTGTAAAAAATGCTTCCGTTTTGCCACCATACCTCATAGCCCATTCATATGAAGAAAACGGGAGATTGTTGTCACATATAGCACACTGACAGCACTTGCCAGACATTCCTGCAACTACTTTAAAGTTTCGATGCTACAAATATCAATAACAGAAACCACGTTAGACGTATGTTTGTGTCATTACAAAGAAACCTTCACCAAACAGTTACTCATAGCAGTGGAACCAATTCTACCACACAACTACTCAAATTGTATCAAGACTACGGATAGTATTGTTGGAAAAAAGTTGCACTGTATTCAATGTCCAGGAAGCAGCAATAAAAAATATGCACTGCAACAGGAAATATAATTTACCCAGTGATCCAAAACAACCAGTGATCCAAAGTTAAACTAATATTTTACACATTGTATTCAAAATTATATGAATGGGATAGCAAAAAAAGCAAGCTGTAAATGGAAACAAAATGTCCACTCACCTTTATGATTATCATTTAAAACAAACTCGAATTTGTAACATATACTTAGGCCACACGAGGGCCTTGAGGCATCATACAATTGTCCTATCTTTTACAAGAGGATTTTTGATTGGTTGAGTCTACTGCCAAAATGCAGCTCTAATTGAAGCTAATGTCAATGACATTGAGGGCCTAGCCAATCAGCGTTGAGCACAGCAAGATCATTTCAAATACCATATAAAAATTACAATTAAAACAAAAAAGATAAAATCAATGAGAAAAAAATTGCTAATTATAATTTATAAAAAATATATTCAGATTAGTACTCTGAGGGCGTAGAGGGCACTGATGACTCCCCACTATATATATATATATATATATATATATATATATATATATATATATATATATATATATATATATATATATATATATATATATATATATATATATATATATATATATATATATATATATATATATATATA